>CAEFZY010010455.1:0-10709 GCA_903066815.1 Brachyrhaphis roseni
TCCATCCATCCATCCATCCATCCATCCATCCATCCATCCATCCATCCATCCATCCATCCATCCATCCATCCATCCATTCTCTTATCCTCTTAACCCATTGAGGTCTGGAGGGGTGCTGGTGCCTATCTCCAGCTACCAACGGGCGAGAGGCTGTCGCACCCTAGACAGGTCGTCAGTCTATCGCAGGGCAGAGACTAATATTGTCAATTCATATTGTGTTACTGCCAGGGCAATTTCAAATTATGTGGCCGTGAGTGTTTGTTAAATGGTGTGTTTCCCAATTAACATTTTATCTTTAAAAAGTTTGAAAAACACTGACCTAAGTCTTTTTTTTTTTAAAGTTTCACCTTGGCCCAATAAAAAGAGTGCTCTAAGAAAACAATATGCTTGATTGCTTGAAAAGTAGTGACTCAACACAAAAGGAAAAAAAAAATACTTGTACCAAAAAAATGTACCAATGTTTTCTGTTGCAGAATACCTTTCATCGTTGCTCATTAAAGCAAGTTGAGTGAAAAGAAAAAAGGCAGAATACGTCATCAACAACATCCCTTAAGGATCTCTGTTAGGCCTCTCTCGTCTTACAAGATTGTGTAAGACAACAATTCTGATTGTTCCACTGTCAGGCAGGGCACATAAGAAAAGCATGAAACAAACAAAAGGAAACACTCCTAAGGTTCCTCATCCAGAGAAGTTGAAAAGGAGGTTTCATAGATTCAGAGGAGAAAAGAGTAGAAAGAGAGGGATGAAGTTCAAGCCATGTTTTCTAGAGACCATAAAGGATAAATATCATATCCCTGACTCCATCGTCTCTATGCTCAGGTTCCTAACCATGCTACCAGATAGAGATTGAAAAAGGAGCGACAAAAGCAAATGATTAGCAGTGATTGCCAACAACTGATGATATCATGCGGGAAATGTAACCGTGGAATGTCGTCTCTGTTGCTGTTAGCATGTCATCATGGTCATGTGACTGTCAACAGTGTTTTCAGTCAGAGGCTTCTTCAGACTTGTTGGGAAAATGGTGATCCTTCTTGTTCACATCATCACCGTCCATGAGTTTTGAAACTTGGATGATAGAAGTTATGACAACTTGTAGTTTCTCTTTGGGATAAAGTATTTTTGAATTGAATCGAATGTACTTTCAATAACGCTTCAATAAATATTTTTGGAGCAAAACGTTTCTGCTAGTGTACGTTTGGCTTCTCACGGCCGTGTGTCACTGAGGCCCAACGGTTCACTGGTTATTGGGATATTTGTTTGTATTCTGCTCTATAAAAATATCATTGCAGGAATAGATTACCAGCTCTCTCTCTCTTTCTGTTTCCCCAGGTTTCTGGTGACACCTGCTGTGTCCTTCCAAAAGAAACCAATCAGCTACAGCCTCCTCATCAATCCCAGCAGCCTGTTCTCCATCTTGGCAGACACGGGCGAAATCAGCCTGACCCGCACCATCGATTACGAGAGTGACCAACATCGTTACTTGCTTCTGGTGCGGGCCAGCGAGGGCCAGGACAGCATGAGCAGTGCAGCGGAGGTTTGTCAGTCTGATGTGAATTCAAAGTCACGCTCCCATTGTTAAATGCAACGACTGCCTGGTCTTCAGAGTGCCACTTTCTGACTCTGCAAGATTGTGTCATCAGTCTTCCCGAAAGTGTGTGGGGGTGTGTGTGTAAGTGTAATATGGAGGTCAGAGACTGACGGCTCTTTAAATCCTTATCGGTAGGCAGGTAATGATGGATGGCTGAGATTTTTCCAGACCCTTCTGCTTTCTATGATCTACCGGATTTTAGGCTAATCATATATTTAGAGAACATTGTGATTTAGTGCAAGAGGTTGGTGAACTCCCAAAGAGTTCACCAACCTCAGTATAATTAATTTTGCAGACAAGAGAACAGTCTCACTTGGCATAAATATCTCACATTGGACAGTGTCAGTATGCTTTTGAAATTAGTTTTCACTCATTTCAAACTAAGAGCATAAATGTTTTCAAAGCTAGCAAATGTGCTAAATGCAGAATTAGCTCTGCTGGTAGTGCATTAGTGAAAATATGTGCCCGCCACTGCATTCAGGTGTTATTTTGATGCATACCACTTACAACGTAAACCATTTGTTTCAGCAAAATTCTGGTGACTAACAGCTTTCTTGGTGACTAATCAACCTTCAGGACACCAGGCTGTTGAGGTTTTGATTTTGCCTCTGAATTGTCCACATGTCAATCCAATCAGCAGTCTCTGGACCGTGCGGGATAAGCAGCTCAAGGATAAGGCTCTACCTTACAGCGCTGAAATGATCTGCTGCTGAAATCTTAGCCCCAGATGCCACACACCACGTCACAGCTCTAATGGAGCCCAAAGTCTTCTGTCCTCTGTAGGATCCCCGCTCCAATCACAATATACTTGAACTCTGGAATGATTGATAACCACAGGTTCTGATAGCTTTCATATTGTTGCATTGTACTAGTTCTAATCTCAAAGTATTGTATTCTTCCTTCCTTAAGTGTACTATTTTCAACAAACTGTGAGCTGTTGTGTGCTGGTTGGTTCATAAAAAGAGTGGTAAAAAAAAAAAAACAGGAAAGGAGAAGAAAACTTTATCTGACCTAACAAAGTGTTCGATGTCAGTTTATGTTTGCTGGTAGGTTTTACCATTTTAGAGTTTGACATAAAAAAAAAAGTTTGCTTAGACAAGATCAGCATTCAATTATGTCAAATGTGAGATGTCAGCAGACAGAAGCAGCAACAGCAGCCTGTGGGAAATTGGGTTTCTTGCCAGTAGTTGACAACCATTTTATTTTTTCCAAAACAAAAGTAAAAACAATGTAGAACCCAACAGCTCTTGGGCATCACTTTCATTGTAAAACTTGGGAGATAACTGCATGTGTCCACTTAAAAAGTGTAAACCCTTTCATCACTGAAGCCCTAACAGATTTGTCTGACTGGGAATGACAGCTGTGGGACTCCCAGTGACTTCCTCATGTTGTCAGGATGTAAGGCACAACAGAGGCTGGGTGCTGCAGGCGTTGAGGCATCTGGTCTGGTTTCCATCATTACTCTGGCCTCGGGCTAAAACATGTCCTGCTGAACCGATCTGTCCTCAGCTGCTCCACTCTGGGACTCTGTGGCCAACGGAGATTGAGACGCCTGTATGGAGGCAGAGTGGGAGAGTGAAAAATGATGGATTAGGGAAGGAGAAGTGAAGTCAGAGGTGAGAAATCACTAGACAGGTGAAAAGAAAGGGAAACCTTAGGTAGTGTGTGTGTGTGAGCTCTTCTCTTTTGGCGTTTATAACATCCTAATCCTGTTGATTCTTCCATTTTTCTCTCAAGACGGCTCTGCTTGTGTCAATGTTCTTTTAGGCATGAGAAAAAAAGCAAGACTTGCCTCAATTGCACAGATGTATTATTGGAACATGAATTCTTTTTCTCATCTACTTTAGTTTTAGCTTTGCATGTTTTAGTTGCCTTAATCTCACACACAGTGTGTATAAAAAGTATTCCTTGTTTTTAAAATTTTAAGTGTTTTTATATATGTGTTATAGATGGAGATGACAATTTCCCTGAGGGAAAATCCCAAAGGGATTCATAACATTTTCTACTTAACTACCTATCAATCATGATCAACAAAATTTGGCTTTATTTTCTTACAAAAACAAATGACCAAAACAGCATTTTATGTCAAAGTGGCAACCGATTTTTACAAAAATTAATGACGATTCAATCAAAACATGCAACATAAAATAAGTGATTGCGCAGATATTTACCCCCTTTTGTAACTGACTTATTTCAACAGAGGTCCAGCCAATTGGTCCTCGTATTCTCACAATAACTGGAATGAAGATCACCTGAGGGCATGTATTTGTTGTATGTCATGGTGTTTCTCTTTCTTCTGGAGTCACAGGTGGCTACAGGTGAAGCCTATAGGTGTTTGATAATCTTTAAGATGTCCCTGATAAACGTACTGTGATGGAAAAATTACAATAAGGCCACATTTGCTAGTCATGTTATATGAAATGCTTGTGAACGCTCAGCAAAATAACTATTTGGTTATATGTAGAAGGTTGGAAGTTGTTTTCTACAGCTGCATCAGAACCAGACTGTCTCACCCCTTGTTTTGAATTCTTTATCCTTGGTATAAAACTCATGTGTAGTCTCTGCCTGGCAGAGCTTTGCGAGCTTTTCATCCAGACCTGCTTCATTACTGATTGTCCTATGAGCTCTCTGTATTGTACAATATATGAACAAACCTGAGTGAGTGATTTTACCTGAACAGTGCTTGGAAATAGTTTTTTTTCCACGACACGTACAAACCAAGATGTTCAGTAAACCTGCTGCCAGAGTTCTGGAACCCGTAGAATCCTGCCTTTAAAATTAACAGCTATACAAAAGGCAAACACAATGTACAAAAAACTAAATATGTCTGAGGCGTTTTCAGTCATTTTTAGAACAGCTTGTAGCTACAGTAGCTGGAAGTAATTGATCGTGACTTTGCTTTAATTTGTGCATGACCCAGATTGAAATGACTTTTCAGCTGTATGATGGATTGCCCTATATTTTGGAATATAAACTTCTTGATCAGTTTACTCACTGTAAGCTGCCTAGGGGCCTGTACTATGTAGCAAAGTTAGTGGTTTATTAAGGTAAATCTGCTCAATCAGGTCAGAGTTTCTTTTTTTTTTTAGTTTCATGATGTTGGTTATCTTCTTACCTCTGTCTATCAGCATGGAAACGTATGCTGGAAACTCAAACTGCTCTGAGGAGTTAAGGTTGATTAGGCTTAATAATGTGACTCTTCACAGAGTTTTATCATTACGTCTAACTTTCTGTGGTGTCCTTTTTTTTCCTTTCAGAAGATGAAAATTAGAGACTAATGGTAATTCTTGATTTGAAAAGGTTTCCTTGTTTTACTGAGACAATTAGACATTCCTCATATCTCTTGTATTGTTTTTAAAGAATGTTCAAAAATACAAACTATATCATGTTTATTGCAAAATTACATGTCATGAGCTTTAGCACAATATGTCACAATATATGTACATTCATCAGCTTTTTTTTATTTGCAGCCAGTACTTCCTGTATTGGTCCACTCATTTTATCTTCATCTTTTTTTAGACAAATACAAACATATTCAGTGTCAGTAAGTCGAGGTAGAACAACCAAGTTATCGGCAAGCTGTTTAGTAGCTTTATTTTAGTCCAATTTTAGTACCATATGTGAGTAAGCTGTGTCCATAGTTCTTATTAGGTGTTGTGTTTTTTTTTTATATTTCCCCCAGGCGTTAACAGCAGTTATCAAACCTCTAGTGAAAAAGAACAATGCACCAACAAAGTTGATATTGCAGGATTACAGGCCAATCTCCAATCTTCCAAATGTTTAAACAGTTAAAATAGTTCTTAAAAATGACCAATCTCTTTGATGCTTTTCAGTCCTGTTTCTGTGCTCACCACAGTACGGGGACTGCCCTCTTTAAAAGCTTCATAAGCACAAGCTTCAAAATTTAAATATTGTGCAAATAGAAGTATGTAACTCCAGTGACTTACTTCTCACTCGCCACAGCTACAATTTCTACTCAAGCCATCTCGTTCCATCCATAAATCCTCTCATTCTATGGGTTATTTGATTTTCACTGAACATCATTCTTTGGGTTTTTAGTAAAAAGTCAATTGTTCTCTCTCCAGACTGCAATTTTTTACAAAATGTGTTGAAGCTTAGGTGTGCTTTCAAGTTCCAGTTAGAAAGAAATCACTATACTGTCAACCTTTCCTAAACAGCAGAACTTTTTTTCTGAACCTAAATGTTTAACATGCTATGCTGTGTTTAGCCTTTATCATTTGATACACAACTCTGCAGTGTGTAGTGTGTTCCCTGAACAGTCTACAGTTTGACCTTTCAGGTGAACACTTGGTTACTGTCAGAAGGTCTATGATCTATGTTCCTATGTTTTATGACTTTTCAATTATATTTTATAACTCAACTAACAATGATGTTGTACACATTGATTAGAAATGGTGTGATAAAGCTAAATGAAACTGAAGGAGGCTCCGATACATTGTTGAACTTTTGACTAAGGAGGAGCAGTATTACCTTTATTAGCATGGAAGAGTCAACCAGATCTTTACTGTCGTGGGATTGCTGAGGGCGTGAAGGGAATTTGAGTGTGAATCCACATGATGATAATCATTCTGCAGGTGACTGTGGCGGAGTGGTAAGAGTAGTCGTCTTGCAATCAGAAGGTAGTAGGTTCGATTCCAGCTTCCTCCTGTCACATGTCAATGTGCCTCTGGGCAAGGCGCTTAACCCCAAATTGCCTACCGATCTGCGTATCGGTGTATAAATGTGTGTAAAGCGCTTTGGGTGGTCAAAAATGACTGCAAAAAAGCGCTATATAAAAAACAATATTATTATTATCAGTACACCATGGTCTCTAGAGTGTACTAGAGCGGTTCATAGCTGAGCGTTAAGGAGCCAGGATAAAAGTCAGCTCCTCTATATATGATGTTATGGAGAAGTTCAAGTAACTTCGTATCCTAAACTCTATATGAATGAAGGGTGGATAGAGTAAGAGATGAATAAACAGATTGGGGATTTATATGTAGCAATGTGGGGACTTTGACCAAACCGGTTAGTGGAAAAGGACCTTTTGACATGGGCTGTTAGGTCTCTGTATGACCGGTGTCAGAGCTTGGTTCACAATATCGGCAGTAAGTTTCCGGTGAATCAGTGGCCTTTAGCCACTGATTCTGTTCTTCACATTTTTGGACAGAATTTCTAGGTGCAGCCAAGATGTTGAGGGGCGTTTTGGTGGCCATTGGATCACGTCTCTGCTTTTTGAGGATAATGTGGTCCTATCCTCATCTATGGTCACATGCTTTGGATATTAACTGAAAGATCAAGATCCTATATCATCGTGATAGGATGAGAAGCTTGGTCATTCAGGAGGAACTCAGAGTGGAGCCGCTGTTTCTCCGCATTGAGAGGAGCCAGTTGAGGTGGCTCAGCCATCTGGTTAGAATGGACACTGCTGTGCTGAGGTGACCTGACCCCTGGTGGTGCCACTAGTAAAGATGCCTGGAAAAAGCAGAAAATTATAGATGCATGGATGGACGAATGGATGGACTTTTAATGTATCTATGATCTGCCGTTTTAGATCTTTAGCCAGGTGTGGATTAAGAGGTCTTTCACTTTTAAAGACTATTTATTTGTTTTATTACCCCTATGTTCCTCCATAACACTGAGTTAGTCTCTGAAAATATCCTGTTTTTCTGTAGTTCCCCAGTTTCTAAACTACATTACCTTCTACAGTTGAAACCTGAAGGTTTGTATTCATACCATAGAGAGCTTAGCCTAATTTCATTCAGGACTGCATGGTGGGGAACAAAGATTTTCTGTGAAAGCAAGTAAACAGTATTAAACCTTGCATTACAGCCAGAATACATTCAAAGATGGCCATGCAACTATTGATTCATGACAAACAGGAACTACTAAAGCCTTCAAATGGCCCACAGAAAGCTTACAGATGTGATCTATACATGGGGTTTGAGAGAATAGCAGGACGCATTTATAGCTGATGAGTTAAGTGCAGCTGAGCTTACTATGATTACTGAGAGTACAGGTTTAAAGGCTCTCTGCATGTTGATGTGAACAGTCCTTTCTTAAGAATTGCAAGCAGATAAGCAGTTTTTTTTTATTCATTCATATTACAGTAAATGGAAACCAGAGCAGTTGCTCATTTAAATCTGCTTCTGTCTGTCCAAGTCCGGCCTGCTTTGGTCTACTTAAATGCTCAAGGCAGGCAGGAGACCAAATAAAAAAGATTACTTAGTGGAGCGTGTAACGCAAAGTAGCTGCAGAGCAGGATTTACAAAAAAAAAAAAAAAAAAGAAATTGTAGTTCTAGCATTTATGCAAATAAAGAGGACACAGAACATAAAACCCAGCTGGGATAAATGGGCAGAAAACAAACCAGTAGGGATGAGTAGGATGTAGTCCGGAACGCATAAAATCAGTGAAAAATCAAGAATGTGGTAAAGCTCTCTTAGCTTTACAACATAGCTGTTATAAAGCTAAGAGAGGGAAATAAACCGACACAAAAGCAATTTTTCTGAATGAACAGTTTCCAGAACCTCTTAAAGCAGAAATAGTAAACAGAAACAAAGCAGTGTACAGACTAAAACATGAGCAAAAAGCCAAGTGGAAAAGCACAGACTGCGACATCCTCATGCTCCATCCAACAAGTATGAAGTCAGTTCACTGAATGCTTGTTGAGTTTTAAATAACACATGCAAGAAAACAAAAACAAAACCCCAAAACTCATGGATTTGATCAAACTTTGATTGAAAGAGGCTTTGAGTAAAGCTTGTTCTATTCAAGCCGTGTTTGACATGTTGTCACAGGAAGGTGGATTTCACCTGCCAGGTTGACTGAGAACAGCAGAGACTTGCAAAAACTACAGTCACTGTAAAAAAAACAAAACACAGCACACCCTCTTTATGCTGCAATACTTTAATATGCAGAAAGCTTTCCTTTTAATGGCAGCCTCTTAAAGGCACCTGTAAAAAAACCTGAAAATTCAATTAGTTTCAGTGTCTTCACACCTGATAATCAGGCACACTTGGCTCGAATGAAAACCAAAGTTATGAAATAATATTCTTGCTGCACCAAGAATCCATGAAGGAAACGACACAAAAACCTTTGAAGAAGATTCTGAACACAACTTCCTTCTTCATGAAATGTGAACAAAAATGGACTTGCATCATTTTAGCAGTTGTAGGGCTTCTCTTTTGTCTTTGGTAAAAGACCACAAGTCATTTCTCCCACTAGCGCTATGCACGCATGTTTGTTTTGGTTGTATTTACCCAGAATGCCCTGCGTTGTACTCCGCTTCCTACTTTGGGTAACTGTCTCTGGTCCACTTGGTGTTCACATATTCAAACTACATCAGAGTTCACCCCAACCAAACCAAGACCCGAATGGGCAGGACCTCATCCCTGACCCAGAGCGGGCACTCTGCCTTTTTCCAGTTTATGTTTTAAAAGGCAGCTGTGCTGACATTGATCTCTCTTGCTCTGCTGCTTGTTTCATCCTCAGCTGGAGAAGAACAGTGTTTGTTAATGAACATGCATGAACTGCTAATGCAGTTTTAAAAAAAAAAACATTATGTACTCCAGTTTCTGTTATTTACGGTCAATGCAGTCCTGATATCAAGAGTCGGTAGAAAAAATGCTTCAAGGTCAATTTCAGAAACAAAGGTGTTTGCTTCAGTTTTTGTTACTCTACGTTTTTGCCTCTGAATGTAATCTGCTCTGAAATAAATATGGTTTTTACTGTCAAAGCAGCGACCCCGGCCAGCATATATATGTGCGCTGGACTCACTGAGCATGACTTTAATTTGCAGGTAGTTTTCAAGTTTCTCACTCCGGGAGTGATGGCTCATCGGCACCATTAGTCACCTAACCAGCATGAGACCTGCCTGCAGCTTCTTAAGTGTGTGGCTCCGCACACCTTTAGGTTTATGTGTGTTTGCACTCATCTCGCATTATTACAGCTGACTTCCTCTCTCTGCTCTTACAATCTTGGTTCCCTGTTCACACACTCATGCTGCGCTTCCATACATCTTAGTGATCTATCATAACGTTCTAATAAAAACAAACATTCTTCACATCTTTCACCATATAAAGCTGGACCTGGTGACTCTTGGTTCAGGGTTATAGGGAGTAGAAATAGCTAGGAAGCAGCCACATTTCAGTCTATTGGTGTGTAAAATTTGAAAAAACACAATATGACCAGTCACAGAGGAAATTTTGCTAGCAAATGTATTGTAACTTCCACTTTAGCATAACTTCTGTCGTGAGTTTTTTTTTGTGTGTGTGTGTGTGTTTTGCCTTTTGTATTTTGTTGACTCTTCTGGGCTATCATTGTATTTACTTCTGTCCAACTTCCCATCAGCTTTACACAGCTAACACTCTTCCAACAAGTCCAGATTTGTGAAGTGCACAGCTAAAAGAAAAAAAACAGAGTCTTCAGTCAGAGGCTTCTTCAAATTTGTTGTAATAAAGACTTCTAAAGAAGATCCTTTCTGCCCACTGTCAGTGGAATTTACATCAACTCTTTGAAGAACCTTGAATAATATTTAGTTTCCTTAGTTTGATAAATGAAGTATCTTTGGATTAGAATCACTATTCTACGTGCTAGTAGATTCTTCCAGCTAACCTGTGAATGTCCGCAGCTCCTACAGATCTACCATGACCCTCTTGGCTGTTTCTTTGATTAATGGCCTCCTTAGGCTGCCTGTCAGTGTAGGTGCATGGTGGTCGCTTTGCAGTTGTCTCATCCTTTTTATTTTTAGATGACAGATTGAATAGGTCTCCAAAAGATGTTCCAAGCTTGAGGTATTCATTTATAACTTGACTCTGCTTTTATGTTGTATTTCTGATCTGCTATGTTCCCTGGTCTCCATGGTACCTTTGCTTAACTAATGAATTTTTATTTGAATATTCGAAAAGAAATGCAGCTTGGGAAACTGAAATAACTAAGCTCACTACTATTGCTACTACCTGAGCAATAGTATCTGAGCAAGGGCGCCGCCAGGGATCTTGGGCCACATGACAGAAAATTAAATCCCCTCCCATCACCCCCCCCCCCCCCCCCCCCCCCCCCCTTCTCTTTTTTTTTTTTTTTTCTTGTTTCTCTCTTAAGTGTTCTACACCCCCAGTATA
>CAEFZY010010457.1:0-51372 GCA_903066815.1 Brachyrhaphis roseni
TATATATATATATATATATATATATATAAAATCTGGCATCATTGCCCCACTTTATCAATATAAGGTGAAAGTAGTAATAATAAAGTCTCCAACTGGAATATGAGCTTATAATGTTAGTTGTCTGGAAAAGAGATTTTCTCTGAAGGAGCAGATTTTTGCTTTCTTCAAACTGTCACAGAGATAGTTGTATTACAAAGCCACGAGTCATTTTGGAAAAACATAGCATTAGTGAACAGAAGCAGCTGAAAGTCTCACTTTTCGACACAAAATCCGTTTAGGCCTGTCCCACCGTACAAGCTCTATAAGTCTGCTGTATGGTTAATTACAATATGCAGAAGAAAGGCTTGGAGGAAGCCATTCATTTTTAGATTTTATTTAAAAGCATAATATTTAGACACAGGGAGATGTTTTGTTAAAGAAGAAGTCAGAACGGAACATTTTCTTATCTGAGAACATTTTTGCTCACTCCCATCCCTCGTTTGGAGAACTATTTGTTTCAGAGAGGCCTACTTGCAAGCGCTTCTTTTGGCTCCAAAATATGTGATTTTTACATCCAATGTTGTGATTGTTGCCTATTAAATATCACAGTGCTTGACTACTTTTATCATTTGTCACAAACAGCTGCGCTAAATATAAACAGCAGTGAACAGGTGCATTTATGGACACATGCCATTATTTGGGAAATCAGAATCATGCATTATTGCATGTAGAGATGAAACGATTAATTAGATTAATTGTGATGAATCAGTTGTTGAAGTGATCATCAACTAATTTAGTAATCGATTAATTGTCAACTGGAGTACACATTCTTAAAAAAAGACAGTTTGCTGAAAAACCCCCCCCACATAGTCGGAGCAGTAATTAAGCAAAAATTGTACAAAAAAATATCTGCAGTACATCCTTTGCTACAAATGATGAACCGTACCCTAGAGGAATGCTGCTTTAGCAAAGAAATTTTTATATCATTATTTGTTTACTTGCATCTTTTAATGTGTTCCTAATATTGTTTAAGAAAAGGCTTATTGTGCAGAATGTGGAATTTCTTTATCCATTTAAACGATTAATCGTCACAATAATTGAAAGAATATTTGATTGCTAAAATAATCATTAGTTTAAGCCCTAATTCTACTGGGTGTTTCTGTCTCTTTAAGTGAGAGCTTTCAAAGTTTGAGTTTTATGTATTTATTGGCTTATTTATTGTTCACCTTTTGGTCTTATCAGCACTTTATGTTTTTGATCAACAAGTTTCCTGTTTTTAAACCTCCATTGGTGGAATTTAGTTCAGTGTTAATTGTTGGTGTGTTGTTTTTGTTTTTTTAGCTGTTATTGCAACTCGCTGTAAAATGAATTAATCGTCACACTGATCGACGATTAATCGAGACTGAATCTGAGTCATTTCATGCTCTTTGAAGCATCTAAACTTTGATCTGAGTCACAGGACATTGATATATTCTATAAGCAATAAGAAGGACCACACTGTGTGGGTCCAGTAAGAGGACGCAAATAAAAAAAACGATGTTTTGACGTAACAGCAGAGCCTGGTGTTTAAACGCTGTAATGGTTGGCAGACGCGTGTGTAATGGTTGGTGTTTTGTGCGTGAACACGCTCTCAGGTGACAGAGGCCCTGCATATGGAATGAGATGGTAATGAGGAGGAGGAAGAGGAGGAAGAAGAGAGGAAGAGGGGCGGGGGGGGGGGGGGGGAAGCTTATCGCTACGGGGCCAAATTCCGACAGTGAATTGCGTAGTTGTAACAAAAGTAACAGAGCGTCCATTCAGCCTGCACTAATCCAGATGGGAAAGTCAAACAGCAGAAAGTCCACGGCACAAACTCATTTCATCACTTTATTAATTTAGATATTGCCTCCTCGCTCCTGTGGGGAGGAGGGGAAAAAAAGAAAAAGGAAAAAAAAAAAGGGCCCCTCTGAAATGACCAACATCGGTGAGGCGTTTTGCTCTACATGGTTCCCCCACTTCGTCTCCTCCCGTTATCTGTTTAATTCATCCCACCAATCTTGGCTGTCTTTACCCACTAAATTTCCCTTTGACACGCATGCCTTGCTTCACATAATCCTCACTCAGGGGCAGAATTAAAAACGAGAAAAAAAAAAAAAAACGAGGCAGGAATGGGACAGGTGGCTGGAGAATCCTTGAAATAATGTTTGAATGCCAGACCCGGGGATGATTTGACTAGATTGGAACTGGCTGGCTGATAGGGAGAGACTTTCCTCTGCCCGGTTTTTTTTTTTTATCCCCCCCCCATCATTTTTACTTTAAAAAAAAAAAATGTTATTTTTGGAACCAAGTGGTACGCAGAAGGGTGACAGGTGGAAAATGTGCAGAGACTGAGATGTCTCTTAAGAGCCGGGTCGAAATTGTGGTGCCAGAATGACTTCAGAGGAAAACTGTGGAAAGGAAGATGAAAATGTCAAAACGTCACTCTTCAGAAGCCTGATACACAAAGTTTTCTCTGTCTCACGAAGACGGGGAATTATTACATCCCACTTGTTTCATTTTTCTCCCCCCTGCTGCCTGTCCAGAAAGGACTGCTGGTGTTTTTTTCTTTCTATGAATATGGCAGACATGTTATCTCAGTGAGTAACAGTTGAATATGTTCTCCGCAGTTTGTGTGGGGTTTTATCTGACCAATCACAGCTGACACGCTTTGTCGGAGCCACGCCTGATGTATCTAGCTGAGGTTTATGTAGAAATGTGTCGTATCAAGCACAGGTGGAATGGCTTATTTTACACATGAAAGGCACATGATAGCAGCGCGATAAGGGCCAAATAAAGAAGTGCTGAAGAATGTGACTTGTGGTAAAAACCCACCGACTTTAACTGTGGAGCTTTTGGATCAATGTGGTGTAAAAAGAGCAACACATCTGTCAAATATAAATACTTTATTGATCTCAAAGGGAACTTAAATGTCATATCTAATTTCATTAAAGTTATTGGAGGCGGTGATGACTGTGGGCAGAAAAGATCTCCTGTAGCAGTCTGTATTACGACCAATTTGAAGAAACCTCTGACTGAAGACTTTGTTTTTCCATGGCAGTTTTATACAGAGGATGTTCAGTTGTCCATAATTTTCTTGCCTTTCTGCAGCCATGCACCGATCTGATATTAATATTGGTCCTGATATTGAAAAAAATTCTAGATTGGGTTTCCATAAGGGCAGATCTATCCAGTCTAATTCTATGCTTTGTGCTCTCAGTGACGTCACGTTTTATAATTTATTTTACATTATAGCTGGAATTCCTAATTGCACTTTCTGAGCCATTTGAAAAAAATGTTTGTTGCAGTTTATTTTTTACATATTTGAGCAGGTAGTCAGTCTGATGTTTTCGTTTGTAATCATTTCATGTACAAACTGAAACCTGTGGAGCCTGGGATGGAGGTCTTTCTTTTTTGTTTTGTCAATTTCTCTGAACATTTATTATTGGTTTGGATGATTATGTTTGGAAGTCCACTTGTTTGAGTACTTAACAAGGTCGGTTTCTCATGAAAGTATCGAGCATTTGCAGATCGCCCCACATAGAGGAAATTGGGACCAGTCTGTCTGTGCAGACCTACATAAAAGTCTTAATATTTTCTGAATCCAACCTTCCTGGATTGCTTCTGTGTCTTTTGATCCTGGCCTCATCTTAACACACACCTTCATGCTCCAGAGCAACAAACTCCTGCTTTTATTCAGTCTGTGACACTTGTTGATCATCAGTTAATCAAGTGCTGCTACCTTCTTCCGTACAAACGTGTTTTTGTCAAATTTACATTAGATTTTAATTGTTTAGACCCATGTAGGACCAGATCTTTTGTTTTTTAAATGTCTGAGTTTCCCTACTGTGGAGCAATAAAGAGCATTTCTATTCTATTTTCTACTCTATTCTGTTCTAATCTATTTTAAACTTTAAGTCTAAATATGTAAGAGACAGTAGTTTTTTATTTTTCCTGTTTTTGGGCTTTACTAAATTAAAATCAGCCTCCCTGTCGTCATGCCTTCCAGGACTGTAGCCTCTGAATGCAGAAAGAGAGCAGAAAGTGATTCATCAGATGTTCAAACTGAGAGCATCTGAGATCCAGATAAGGCAGAACTGGGGACGAGGCTCTCGGGACACGCGGGGTGACGACGCGCTCGGCGCCGGCTACGTGTCGGCACGGCGATGTCGGCAGCTGCCGCTCCACGCTATTGATTGGGTTCCACAGGCTGAGACCAGCCAATTCAAAGCACCACTGAGCCGAAACCGATTGGGCCTCCTGAGTTACAAAATCCTGCAGCTCTTCTTCTCTCATCTGCCAAAAAAAGGGAGTTTTTTTTTTTCGTTTTTTTTTCATTCCCAGGCAAATGTTCTGTTTTTAAGAACGCTGGGCAATTTGTTCAACTGAAAAGATATGAGAAAGGCAGCGTAGCATGAGTTTGACTTACTGATGGGGTATTTATCGTATCGTTTATCATTTATCGTGACGAATTTAGTATTATGATGAGAATTTTGGTTTATTGTTGTCACGATAAATTCCATTTTATGCTGTTTAAATTCCTCACAAAACTGTTAGGACTTTTAGTTTTACTAGTTTACTGTTTGTTTAATGACAGCATGAATAAATCTGGAAATGCGATTAAATCCAGTCACTGTTTGCATCAGCGATACAAATCACACTTCTTTATGTTTTCCAGAAGCAGTAAATGTGTTTGTGGGGCTATGATTGTCACAGTCATAATTATCTAAAAATGAAGTGGTAAACAATTCTTATTTCAACTTTAACTGTTATTGCAGTTTTACCACACAATAACATGATAAAACTTTAAGTCACTTGAGTTTACGTTGATTTTGTGATATTCATTTGGTCGATTTACTGGATTATTTAGGTCAATCAGATGATTTTGACACATTTTCAGGTTGAAAGTAACAAATGTAATTCAAATCTACTCTATGCTTTATTATTTGGTGCATTTCTGTCATTAATAAACAGATTTATTTTGCCTCTACATATCCCAAAGTGTCTTCAGCCAAACCTTTGCTACTGACTCAGCTAAATCTCCTCACTGGACTAAACTGATGAACAGAGACCCGTCTCTAAATTATGTGTTTCTGTGTTTTTTTTTTTAAACTGCTTTTCTTCCTCCTGAGGTACGGGAAGCTGCTGCCGTCACTCCAAGCCCGGCAGTTCTCGGCCGCCACTGGACTGAGCCGCCTGCTGATCATCCTGGGCGCCATTGAGCCGATGCTGAAAGGAGAAAATGTCTCGGAGGAAGTCATCCAGCGGCAGGTCAGGACGGCCTTCACAGCTGCAAACAACACCAAAAAAATCTCAAACTTTTTCATAATTGTTAACATGAAAGAAATATCTTCTAGGTGGTTTTTAGGGGCTTTGGTCTCCTGTGCACTGCAAAAACACAAAATCTCACCAGAGAGTTCTAGTTTCTAGTGCAAATATCTTCGTTATGTCATATTTCAAATGTGCTAACTTTCATGTAACTTGTCAGCAAGATATAGGAGCTTGTTTTAAGTCAATAATTCCTTAATATTGATGAAAAAGTGGTAGTTCTATAAACAGATTATTTAACTTACAACAAGACATTTTCTCATCTTGTAAGTGAAATAATTTTCCAATGGAACTACTACTTTCTTCATCAATATTAAGGAATTGTTTACTTAAAACAAGCTCCTATATCTTGCTGAAAGTAACTTGTTGCTTAGGACTCTTGAAATGAGACAAAACTCAGATATGTACACTATAAACTAGACCAAAAATACCTGGTGATATTTTGTGTTTTTGCAGCGCACAGTGCAGAACGTTCCCCGTTTCAGCCACAGGGTGGTGCCAGTGCGGGAACAATCGCCGACTCCCCCCTCTCCTCGAAAGCAGAGTGGGCAACTGTTGCAGGAGCGTTTCTGTCTCCAAACCGTCAGACAGACCGAATCACTGCAGGAAGCCACACGTCATTTTTTTTCTTTCTTTCTTTTTTTGAATAAATGAAAAGCGAGGCCGGGTTCGTCTGGGACTGACACGGTGCTGCAGACGCTCCCTGTCTGTCTGCTGCTTAGGAAGCTTCCTCACAGGTCAAACACAGTAATATGAGCTACAAGCTCTTTGCTGAAATTTGATTTAAAAAATACAAATAAAAAAAATAGAAACTTATTGGACTGATATTTGCCCTTCTGATTCTGCATCTCTGCCATTTTCTGAAGTGAAGGATGTTAGCGGTTCATTAAGACGCCTGCTGGCAGCCGCCCACCATTTGATAGCAGCAGCGTTGGGGAGGGAGGGGGGTATTTCAGCTTTTCAAGTATTACAGTTGTTGCCAAGGAGATAAGGACATCATTGTGCTTGAATCCTCCAAGGACCTTGTCGTCAGGCCAGGGAAGGTTATGATGTGCACACAGAGCCCAGCAGAGCCAGAGTAGATGTTTGCCACAATGTTAATAACATCTAAGGCAGCCGGTCCAGTAACATCTGGATGATGAATGGAGGTAAAGAGAAATCGGCTCGGTTTCATGGAGTTCAGCTCGTCTCTGAAGTCCGTCAGCTCTGACCGACCCGGTCCGCAGTCACACCAGGGTTTCTGCTCCACTCGACTGCTGGAGAATAAGATTATTAGTTTTTTTCGTTCATGTTCTGATCAACCCTGAGGTGTAAAGGCGTTTTTTTAGATGGAATTCAGAAAATGACAGAATATTGGAATTTGGTCACAATAACTAATTTTACTGGACGATAAGTTGTTCCAGAAGTTATCGTCATATTGAGACCATTTTGAAGTAATATTATGGTAATATCAGAGCAGTGCAAGAACACATTCTCAGAGCTTTGTCCTTGGAGGCGGGGCTAGGTCCAATCAGGCGTTTTGCACAACTGGAGATTAAAGGATTTCTCAGACATGCATGAAAAGATGAAAGCAACACTCCAGATATGTTTTTGATGAGGGAATAACATTATAACATGATGTAAAGCTAAAAAAACCCCAACTTTACATAATACCTTTAAATATCAGTGATCGGCCAGAACAGTACAAAGCTAGAAGTCAAAGCATTGTCTGGTGTTATGTTATTCAACAACAGTTTTATTAGTTAGTTGAATTAAAATTAAAGTTTCTTATGCTTCTCGGTCCATGGAGGACTTCTGTCCTCTTCTCCAGATGGAGCGTTGCCATGTGAGGCTGCAGCAACACAACCAAACCAAGACAGAATTTCACCAAAAACAGAAACCTTATGCACATGTAAACCATTTGAGATCATTAAAAAATGTTTATCAGATGAGACTCTGTGTTTATTCATAGACAGTAGATGTTTGCTCAGTTTAAGGACAGAGGGATGCGACTTATTGTTTTTTTTTAAAAAGCCTGAAAGTTGACCATTTTGCTGTTCTTTTAAAACTCTTGACCTTGTTGCTGGTTTTAAAGAAGAATGCATCACCTTTTCAAAAACAATCAAATCAGGATGCTAGTCTTAGTAGGCAGAATTTCTTGGCCTAATTTATTTTGAAGTCAGGCTAAATTTTCTCTCTCCTCCTGACAGAAGTACCTCCTCAGTAACCCGGCCCACCAGAGCAGCGCTGTGGACGAGCATTACTTTATGAACGAAAGTATCGCTCAAGTCAGGTAAGACAAACACATCTGACATTTTACCTTTTTGAATGTTAAAACCAGAAGATGCTTTTTTTATTTTTGTGCTTTAAAGGGACATCACAAAGTTTAAGCCACTCTCCAGCTGGATATCAGTGAGCATGCTCACTGGGGATTCCTTTGATGAGCAAATGCCTCAACACCTAAACCAAGTGAGTTCCACTTCCTCCTGCTGTAAACCAACAACGCTCACGCTAAATCACATTCCTCCCGCACCAGATGGTCGCCGAACATCAAAAGAGGTTCCTGAAGGAGTCCTACCCATCGGCCAATCACGTCCACATAAAAGGAGCAGACCGGCGAATGATCTACAAGAAGCCATCTGCCATCAGCCAGCACCTGTGGAAGCTCGTCAGCCAGCGACAGGCCGGTCCACAGAGCGAGTGACCCGCCAGAGAGGAAGCCGTCGCCGTGGATACGGGGGCCGAGCAACGCCTGAATAGGTTTTAGATACTCACTAAAAAGTTCAGCGGGCTCGTTTTGCCGTCTACACTCTGCGCTAAGGTTAATCAGAGAGTCAATTTCAGGGCATATTTCTGCTTCATTGGAAGTTTTTTGTTTTTTTTTTTAATAAAAAATGAAAATTATGAAGCATTTTCTGTCTTTGTTTCATCAAATCTTTCCAAGTGGTTATTTCAGGCTCTTTGCGAGATTGGCCAGTGCCAAAAAACAAATGAATACATGGATCTTATGGAGAGAAGGGGCCAGGCATGCACCACGTCACCGTTCAACTCAACGTAGTCACTTCATTTTCTGTCACATTATGACAGAAAATGAAGCTACCGCTACAAAGTAGCGGTAGCTTCAGTTCCTTTAGCTTCATATATCAGAATTCATATTCACACATATTAAACCTGAACTTTGAATATGTTCTTTTGAAATCCAAATCTTTTTAATCAGCTTTCTTAATCCAGATATGCTAAAAATAATAATAAAAGAAGAAGAGCAAAGACCACTGGTTTATCCTGAGGATTTAAGTTTAATTATGACACCACATCAAAATAAAAATTTCCAACAGATCTGGAATTTAATTCCATCCATATACATGCATAGCAACAACGTTTTAAGAAACATTTTCTCCCATAATCAGGACATTGGAATGATCATTTTACATCAGTATTCCCCACTGACCTCCCACCCGGCTTGTTCATCAGCAATAAACTTAATTCTCGTACAGCGTCTTTTTTTTTTTTTTGTCTTGTTTTTTTTTTTTTTTTTTTTTTTTAATGGGGTAACAAATAATTATATGCACAGTCCCCATGTCATAATACTGCTTTCAGTAACGTTCCCTCATTTACAAAGTATTGCATTGAGAGCAAAATTTCAAAAAGGGAGACCAAAGTGTATCATCGAACAGAAATACGAGTACTATACAAGAATGTCGTCATCCTCATGAAAACATCCACATCCGAGTTGAACGAAAGAGACAAAGACAAACAGTCACATATGTATGCAAAGCCATGTATGTATGCCAAAATGTGAGATGCAGCGTTGAGCCTGGCACTCGCCTCCAAACGGTGGTTTGTAAGTCACTAGCAGTAATCTGCAGGAGACATTTTGAGCATACGGAAACTGGTACAGCAAATAAGAATACACAAGTGCCTCAGTAGCTATTTTTGAGTCTAAAATGCATCTTGTTTTTGTTTATTGTTTCGTTTGAGCCTACATTACAGTGTAAACAATATGTGTGCTACACAAGAATGACTATACAATAACATTACAAACAACTCTGATATAAATTTCATTTTGAATTTAAATTAAGATCACTACTCCTAATAATACTGATTGTAAAATAAATTAATGAACGTGGCACCAATATTATTCTCGATTCTCGTTTTCTTTTTTTTTTCTAAACCAATGGGTTTTGCATTTTTAAGTCTTAAAACAATGAAAGAAGAAGCTTCTCTTGATTGTCCACAAGCAGCGTTTTAGCACTGCGTGATGCACTATTCCAGACACAACAGTGTACCAAAAACAGAGGAAAAGTCTGGTTTAAAGGTAGGGAGGTTGGGGAGCAGAGGGGGGCGGAAGAACAAGTCTTGGGTCTCTTTCCAACTTATTTTACATGCTCTGCAGCATGTGATGAACAGTAAAACTTCTTATGGGTAATAAAGTTTGATAGGTTGTTGAACTGGATGTCACACAGGCGGCAGTATTTGCCGCTCCCGGAGCCGTTCACACCTTTGTTGGCCGCCGGCACCGCCGCCTCCTCGCCGGGGGACTTGGAGGACGGGGACATGTTCTCGTTGGAGTCGGCCTGGTTTTCCACGCCCCACGTGGGCGAGGGATTGGAAGGCTGGCTGTCTGACTGCGGCTGGTTCTCCTGCTGCTGCTGTGGCGCCGTGCCGGACCGGTCCTCCGGCTTGTGCCCCCCGTTGATGATGACCATGCCCCGGTTTTTGGGCAGGAGGGGAAGGGGTTCCTTGCCGGGGTGGGGGCAGCCGTTCGCTGTAGGTTGTGGAGCCTGCTCTCTGGTTGTGACCGTCTCTCCTCCTCCGTTGACGCTCTGCTCCTGTTCGGTCGCCTCTCCCTGCATCACCGGCCCCCCTGCCACGTAATCTGTTGGCTTTATCCCAAAATACGGCGATATTTGCTCGGGACCTTTCACCTTCTTTATTGCTCCTGGATAAAGGCAGTGGGGCAGAAACATATTCTTGTTCTCGTCTTTAGATGGGATGAGCTGAGGCTCAGTGAAAGGCTTAAGTCCCGGCACGGGCGCCAGGTGAGGGGGGAACATGCCTCCATTCTGCACCACCACCTTCCCATTCCCGCTCTTCTCGCATTTGCCAGGGCTCTTATCGTACCCATCATCTGGGCTGTTATTCCCTTCGCTCTTCACATCTGGGAACAGAGCAGACTCCAAGGCGCTGCTCTCATTGTGCTGCTGCTGCTGTTGTTGTTGTTGAGCCGCGGCAGCAGCAGCAGCCGTGGCAGCAGCTGTCGCAGGGCAAAAGTTCTGTTTGTGTGCCAGGTAGTTCTCCACTTTGTTGAAACTTATCTTGCACACTGCACATTCGTGATAGTCCAAGAGTCTTTTGGGAGAGCTACATGTCTTGTCGGGGACCGGTGAACACTTTTTGCTGAGATCAAT
Source organism: Brachyrhaphis roseni (assembly GCA_903066815.1). NCBI lineage: Eukaryota > Metazoa > Chordata > Actinopteri > Cyprinodontiformes > Poeciliidae > Brachyrhaphis > Brachyrhaphis roseni. Next base: position 10,710 of record CAEFZY010010457.1, read on the forward strand.
GGGTGCGTCCAGCTCCTGCTGCTCCGCAGCGTTGCATTTGGGAGGCAGAATGGGCTTAGTGACAGTCAGAGAGGCCTCCAGGTGTTTGGGTACCATGCCGGGGAAGATGTCGCAGCGGGGGTGGAAGCGGTCGGCCAGACTCTCCACGGCCTCCTGAGACGTGCAAGGGTTCATCGGAGGAACGCCGAGGAAACCCGACTGCCCCATTGGGATCCTCTGGGGGTCCTGATCTGGGAGACACATCTCGTACATCTTCCTGCGCTTGCGGGTTCTCATGGTCCTCTGCATGGAGGGCACCTTGTTAGCGGACATCCGTTTCATGGGGGGGTCGTGGCGGGTGGCACAGTAGTACTGCTTGTGGACCATGTAAGTCTCGTGACGGCTGAAGGTGATGTTGCAGGCTTCACAGGTGGTCTTGTTGGGATCATTGTCACTTTCCACCAACCCCGTGCTCGGGCTCTTCCCTTCCAGTTGCTTCCCGTTGAGCCGCTCCTCTGCCCCGGTCGGGGTCGACACCTTTTTCACCTGCCCCGCTAGATCCTTGTCGGATGCTTTGCCCCCCGCGTTGATCATGTCCAACACGTTGGAGTTCATACACGCGGACTGCATGAGGTGGCTGTCGGCCTCTGTCGGGTGGCAGCCGGCCAGCAGGCTCACAGAACTGTGACCGCTGTTGGGGCTCACCGCTTCTGGAACCTTCTCGGAGAGCGCCGAGAAGTCCGGCGACTTGGTCATGTGCTGCCAGCGGCTGTTGCAGTAGTGCTTTTTGTGGACCAGGTAGTTGTCCAGGTTGCTGAAGGTGATGTTGCATTCGAAGCAGGTGGCCCCCTTGGGCATCAGGGGACTGTAGATGACAGGCGGGTAGCTGTTCCCGCCGTGGCGCAGTCTCCGATGGACCAGCTCTGACATCTTCGCCAGAATCTCCGAAGCCTGCGGGACGACGGAAATGTCCTGGGAGAAGGCAAACTGAGACAAGAAGGGGCCCATGGGAAACGTAGGCATGTTATGTTGCACGGGGGAGGAGGCCAGTCGGGGGCTGGAGGGCTCTGACTTGATCCTGGTGTAAGAAAAACTGGCTTTGCTGCCCGGATGGGCCTCTCCCTTCTGAGCAGACAACATGGGCTTCTTCTCAGCCTTGTCAGCCTCTCCGTCTGTGGCCGTCTCCTTGCTGAGGGCCCCTTTGGGACTTCCTATCAGAGTGTCCTTCTTGTTGGCCAGCTCCGCACGGCCCTGTTGCTGCTGCTGTTGCTGCTGGAGGCTGTCCTCCGGACCCCTGGGGGAATGCTCGGTGCCGTCGCCTTCCCTGTGAAGTTTGCTGCCGTGCCCATGTAAGTCCTGATGCTGTAAGAGTTCCCTGTGGCTCTGGAAGCTGATATGGCAGTGATTGCATCTGAAGGCCGCCTGTGACAGGTGAGACATGATGTGATGCTGGAATGTAATAAGAGAATCTGCCGTGTAGTTACAGATTGTGCATTTCAAGCTGGTGCCAGGAGGGAGGCTCTCTTCCATTTTGACACCTGCGAGGGAGATAAAAGAGGAGAATTGCTCAGAATCTCGTCTCCCACTTCTCCTTTAGAGTTAACTGCAGACGCCATCAAACGCTCGCGCCTTATGCAAGCTTATTCCCATTCACTTGAGGTTTTTTTTTTCACACAATGATAAACTGTCAGCTGTTTTTAGGGACAGTCTGATATGTATATTCCATAAAAGAAGTGACACTTTTTCCATATTCATGTTAAGAACTGTTCAAATTTTCTAGAGCACTTTCATTTCAAATTTAAAATACATAAACAAGATGTATACGTTGTTGTGTTTTCTCTTTTATCTCTCAAAATCCTCAAGTTTTTATTAAAAAAAAAAATGTTTTCAAATCATTTTTCAAGAGATAAAAGCTGAACCAACCTATCCCAGTGTGAAGTTTCTCCTTGTAAATCAATTTCTGCTTCGTTATTTGCCTGAAGCATCACAGCAGCTCGGACCCAGGGCCAGACTTTATAAAGGGCTTAGAGGGGCAGTAGCCCAGGGCCTCAATTTGTGGGGCGTGCCTGAATGTTTTCCTTTCTTATTCTTTTTTTAAATTTATTTTTATGAATACGTGCTTTTGCAAATCTATAATATTTAAAACTCACAGGCCCAAATTAGATGAGTTGTATTTGTTTTGATATTTTTCTGAACAGAAACAATATTCAAGTATTTGTAAATTATGAAGTTATAGTTGACTTTATGAGAGTAACATGGAGTTATTGGCTATGGGAGGTATTGAATCTATCATACATGAATTCACACCTGCTGATGTATGAATTAATGTACTGTAATTTGCATTAGTGACATTTTTTCTTCGTCAATAGGACACCAAAAGCGGCTCCAGCCCGGGGACCCACTGCCTTGTAAGTCCGGCCCTGTCCAGATCATGACACTGCCACCACCATGTTTGACTGTTGACTGAAATGTTGAGCTAGTTTAACGGCAGGTGCAACGAGACACCTTCTGCACTGCAAAAACACAAAATCTGACCAGGTGTTTTTGGTCGAGTTTGTAGAGCAAATACCGTAGTACACTGGAAATAACACAAAACTAACTAATTCATTGATGTTGATGAAAAAGTACAAGTTATAAGTGAAATCATCTGCCAGTGGAACAAGACATTTTTGCCATATTATAAGTTAAAATGTCTTGTTCGACTAGGCCTGTTGTAATAAGCAGTAAATCAGTTAATCGCTTGCTAAAGTAAAATGAGCTCAATAATTTCTATTTGCATGATTCAATGTTTTTCTCTTGATCTACCAAAAACTAGATAACAAAAGTCTTTGATCTGGTTCTTTGGTCTCAACTAGCCTTTTTTATGAAGGACAATTGTATTTACAGAAACTTCATGATTCATTTTATTTGTTGTTTCTGGTGTTTTATTTGTTTTGGAGATTTAAAATGTCTTCCAGTTCCAGTGTTAAATGTTTATTAGAATTTGAAGTTTATTGATCTCTGAGATTGTATTCTTGGGTTATTATGCCATTAGTATAACTTGAAAATGGTCTCAGAACAAGAATATTATCATTTATCGCAGTAACTTTTGGGAAAATTTATCATCCAGGAAATGTTATCATGACACTAGCAGACTATTTGATTTATAACTATAACTTTTTCATCAATACTAATGAATTATTGACTTAAACAAGCTCCTATATTTTGCTGGAACGTTACTTGCCTTGTCTCAGTTCAAGTATATTAAGATATCTGCACTAGACTGAAAATACTTGGTAAGATTTTGTGTTTTGACTCTCCCATATTTTTTCACTTTTTCACATTTTGTTGCCTACTTCATGCTGTCAAACAGGTTACTCTTCTGTAAATTTTGGATTTTCAAAGTTTGGCCATTTCCAGGTGTGAGAAAATTTTTATTCAGCTTTCCAAAAAAATGGGATTAATCATGGCTAATTCATCGGTATGGGCAGCTCTTTCCTTTGATAAATGAAATCAGCACCTGAAACTGCTGCTATTCAGTCAGTTTGGTGAGTTTTGTGACAAAACAAGCAAAAACTGAACAAGTTAAAATGGGCTCTTTGGAGCCGTGCCGCTGCCGCTCACCGCTGTGCGAGGTGCTTAGATGGATCTCCAGGGCTCTGGCTCCAGAGAAGCTCTTGTTGCACTGAGGGAAGGGGCAGACGCTGGGGGTCTGGTGGGGTCCGCCGTCACCGTCCTCCACCACCGTCTCCGTCTCCCGCTGCCGCCCGCTGCAGTAGTACATCAGATGAGCCTGTAGGTTCCTCTCGCTCCGGAACCAGATTCCACACGCCTTGCAGGGGAAAATGTCTTCTAAAGAGAGAAGGGACAAACCGGGGGACATGATATGAGGACACAAACAATGCTTTCAATTTTGAGTACGAAGATAAAAAAAAATAAAAAAGCTTGAACATAAACACTCCTCTCCTCCAGTTGTGACTCTCAAAGCCTGCATTAAAAGGCTTTTCCCACCAAATCCTGAGCTGCAGCCTATCGCTGCGCCGCTAGCACGAGGTCGCTTGCCCTTTCTCAAGGGCAAACAAGAACACTGGACCATCTGCTTCCAGCAGCCTCCCTGTCGAGCTGAACCCAGATAGCCCTCTGCTGCGTAAACAAACACACTATTTGCATGAGGCAAGCGTTCCGCAATTAACACGTTCACTTCGGAGCCTCAGCGCGTGTTTACGCGAATCCCCATCCCCCCAAAAAAACTTCAAGGTCGGCAGTTCTTATCTGTGACGCAGAGACTCATCTGGGTTAATCTACGACCCGCCGTAGACGCCGCCGCTCGTTAAAAGCAGGTGACCGGGCGGTGCAGAGCGGACCGGAGAAGGCGGAGGGAGTGGAAAAGCGTTCGGGCGCTTACTGTTGACGATGGCGGTGGGCAGGATGGAGGCCATGGCGGCCTGCTGCGGCAGGAGCTGGATGCTGTCCAGCAGCCGGGCCGGGTACATGCCCTCGCTCAGAGACATGTGGTTGACGGCCTGCAGGCGTGAGTCGAAGTCCACTGCGAACGCCACCAGCTCCTCGCCCTCCATCATGTTCTTGGTGGTGGTGCACCACAGCTGACCACCTGGAGGAAACACAGACAGGAGGCTTTGGGTCTAAAGTTTGTTGGTGATGGTTCTAGAGTCCAACAGCTGCTGGAAGGAAGAACGCACGGTCACGCTCCTTTGTGCAGGATGTCACACAATGGGACGGTAGAAAAAATACATTCCATGGCATTTCTATGATTTAAAAAAAAAAGGAATTTAACATTATAGCAGATGGGACAGTTACTGGTATTCCTGAAAAGTCAGGTTGATTTGAGTTTTCATTTCCTTTTTATTAATAATTCTTGATTTTCTGTTTCACTTTGGAATAAAAATGGCACCACACTGTGCATGGTGAACAGGAAGGTAAAAAAATGTCAAAAAATGGTATCTCATGGTCAGCACGTTTCCATAACAACTATTAGACACTGTCTACATTCCAAGTGGTTGTTTCTCAGGCATCCCAGGAAACATGGAGTTTGTTGAACTCTACCGAGATTTTAACTATTAACTTCAACTATTCTTCCCTATAAATAATAGTCAGCGCACCAATAACTGTGTTTTTCTGATGTTTGCACAGTAAAGATGGAGACCTGAATATAACCGTGATGAATTTACTTTATTTACAAGCTTTCTTTGTGTTCAGCATTACACTGAATTAACAGAATTGTTCCTGTATAAACAAATCACCACAGACTTAGAGTCTTTTGCAGCCTCTAATAGGTTTTCTCAAGATTTAGCTTCGTCCTTTTCCCATCAACCGACCAATTTCCTAACTCTGATGAAGCAGAGCTTTCCCTAAGCATGACGCTGCCACCACCATGTGCCACAATAGGCCTGGTTTTAGAAGAAACCAATGAAAACAAAGGATTTTCAACACACAAAAAAGCAAAATTGTAGCAGTTTCCATACTACTGAACAGCAAAAACACAAAGTCTTACCAAGTATTTTGGTCTACTGTTTAGCACAAATATGTTAGTATGACTGGAATTAAAACTAACTTAAAATTAACTTCTCAGGAAGTCAATAATTCATGAATATTGATCAAAAGTACTAACTAGTACAAGTGAAAAAATGTGCTAGTGGAACTAGTACTTTTCTTTATCAGTATTAAGCAATTATTGACTTAACGCACGCTCCTATATCTTGCTGAAAATGTACTTGTAAGTTAGTTTTTGTCTTATTTCAAGTGCAATAAGATATTTGCTCTAGAAACTAGACCCAACATCCTTGGTAGGATTTAGTGTTTTTACAGTGTGCCGCCCAAATTCAGAGCAACGTCGACCTCAGCTGGGGAAACACTGATGCCCAGAGTTGTTGTCAGCTGCAGCACTGAGACAGGTCCTCCACATTATTAGATTGTTGTGTTTTGGGATTAAGCATTCCACTGAAATCTTCTGAACATATTCATTAAGTAAGAGACAGAGGAGGGTGTGTGTGTGGGTGTGGGGGAGCTTTGAGGGGGCAAAAGGAGAGAATGAAGGTTTTAGCTCTGATAAAAAATTATCTCAGCACATGACAGGCTTTTCAGCTGCACTTCATTTTCCCATTGAAGAGATTAAAGTTTTTAATATGACTATTTACAGAAATCTGGCTGCGGAGATAACAACAAACCATGATACGCTCCCACTAAATGGCAGAATTAGGACATTGTTTCTGAGGGAGGATGGACAATTAATTAGAGCGCGCTGTTGGCTTTCAAAGATGTGCAAACATACCGACGGAGAGTCAGGCTGAGAGGGGACGCGGCGTGAGGTCTGCCTGGTGTGGAATAAAGAGAGTCCTGAGGAGAGGTGTGAAGGGGGCGGGGGCTGTAGAGGAGCCCCCACAGGTCTGCAGCACTGATAACTCATGTCTGCACAACATCAGTGAGTCACCAGGTTTAAAACGGCACTGCGGAGTGGATGAAGCTGAACCAGCAGTGGCAACCCCAAAAGGGGGGGCAGCTGGGGCCAACAGCCCATTGTGAAAAATGTTGGCCACCCCACTGGCCCAACAAGAGAATTATATTCAGGTTATGGAAGGGCATAAATGTAAAACCCAATAAAAAAAAAGTTAATTCATAACATAAAAAAGAATAGCAGCAGTAGGTAACTTTTAATTTAAATTATTATTTTTTTTTAGATATTTGTTAACATTATCATTAAGACAGTATAAGACAGATAATCTGTGAAAAAAAAATCAAGCTCCTCTGCCTTCTCCCAGTGCTCCTAGTACAAAGTGCAGAAATCCATCACACAGTCAGACTTAGCCAATCAGAGCCAGGAGGAGGGTCTTAGTGCTGTCAATCATTCTCCTGCTCACCCACCTCTCCCCTGCTTTCTGATAAGCTATAGCTGGTTCACCACAAGAACATATCATAGCCACCGATGACAATTTTCCTGTCTCCATAATTAGCACATTTAGTACCACATACACGAGGTTGATTGACAGCACTAGGACCGTCCTCCTGGCTCTGATTGGTTGTTTTTGACTGGGAACGATACATTTTTGCAGAGCACAATAGTAGCACTGGGAGGAAGCAGAGGAGCTTGATTTTTTCACACATTATCTGTCTCATTCCATACTGTCACAACATGGAGACAGTGTTAATAGATATGGAAAAAAACCATATTTTTATAAAAGTTGCATGCTGCTGCTTTAATATATACATCAGGACAGTCTACATAAACCTGTTAATGCATGTGATTAATCTAAAAAGCTTAACGTGTTAAATTTGCTTAACACAAATTAACTGAATGACCTATTTTGACCTAAAAGCTTTTCTATTAGTTAGCTCACAGCAGCTCGTTGCACAGTCTTGTACTGTGGTCAACGATGCAGATTCACATATAGGAGAGAAAAGATGAACACGGAGAGTCAGACTGGTCATGTTCACTTTAAAAAAACACAGTGATGGACTTTTGGATAAAATCAAAGCAGAATGTACTTATTGCAAAGATTAATTATCCTTCAATGAAGCACAACCAGCTTATAATTAGCATTTCCAAATTACATTTGAAACAAAATTACTTCTTTTGATTTTTCTTAAAATTAATACCGGCCCAGTCTGGCCAAGCCTATGAAATTTTCTGGGGGCTTCCTTGAACGGGAGGAAAGAAATCCATGTCTGTTTCCTGGATACAACTACAGACAGATCATGTGTGAACCAATGTTAAACCTCTGAGATAAATACTTCCTTTATATTAATTAAAACACAAAGCATCAGATTTAACGTCTGTTATCCTGATTGAAACATTCCCGGGACTTCCTGCTTGTGACTCTCTGAAAATTAGAGCAGCACAAACACGTCAGAGCGGTGACACGCTATTAAAAAATACGCTATCTGTCTCAATCCCGTCTGCGTGCGCGCCTCCTCCCTGCTGCTGCGCGCGCCAGCGCCACTTTAAAGAGCAGCGCCTATCTGTCGCCCAATCTGCTGCGACGGCACGCGCACTTCAGGCCCTCTCTGCTTCATCGTTTCTTGATTCTGTCATACCACACACCGCCCGGAGAGACCCTTTGAATTTTTATCTCCTAATTAAAATAACAAAACTCCTCTCCACTGTCTGCCCGAGTCACCGTCAAGGTAGATACAAAACTGCCGCTGACAATGGCGAGGAGTATCGCTGCACCAGCCATAAAAAAGTTTGAGTTTCTCAAATACTCTTAGTTTACAAAGAGAATCAAGAACGAGATCCAGACTCTCGGATACCAGTCGGGTTTGTTTGGATCGATCCAGAAGCTGAGATAGGGTCCTCACGTGACGTCTGATGAAAACGTTTGACTGCGTTTTAACAAAACTCGAACTCCGAATGCTTCCCTCCGGCCAAGATTGCTGCACATCCATGGGGTGGGTGTGGGGGGGGGTGTGTGTGTGTGTGTGAGCAGGCTGGAAGAGAGTTTCAGGACTGAGTGTCCTAGTTTCACCGAGGCAGCGCTGAGCTCGTTGCAGTGACTCGCTTGGGGCGGCAGGAAAACTGTTTGAACTGCACCGTTAGAGGCGTCTGAACTGGAACTGGGGAAACAATCGCTCAGGTTAGCAGGATTTTTATATAGAACCTGTGTGCAGGATAAATATGGCGCCGCAGCCGCGTCCTCACAGCTGAAATGAATGCAGAACATAGAGGAGACTGAATCTGAAATCTGCTTCATTCTTTACAAATGAAACAACTGCAAATTTTATTACATCATTTGGACATAATTTTGGAGTTTTATGACCTAGACCAAAGCAAACTAGTATATTTGTGAAGTGGAAGATACACGTTTTTTTTTTAACTCTTTATATATATATATATATATATATATATATAAATCTGAAAGGTTTAGAGTTCTTCATGGATTTTCTTCCAGAGTTATCTGGTATTTAGCATCATATTTGCCATCAACTCTCACCAGATGCACCGTCTGCTGAGGAGTGTTGGTGCTGCCACCAACACTCCTCACCCTTACACTGGTGTTTTCTGGGTGATTTTTGTTTGAATTGAAAATGGGATTTATTTTTGACTTTCTTTTAAAAAAATATTCCTGCCCTGCTTAAACCTTTTCTCCCTGACCTGTCAAATCAATTCATTAATCTCAGAGGGAAATAAGATGTTGAAACTTATGTTGCAGTTTTTTTTTCCAAAGAGGAATTGTAAAATGCTGAAGGCTGTGGACAGGAAAGAATCTCCTGTAGCAGTCAGTACTCCAGCAAATTTGATAAGGGCCTCTGAATGAAGGCACACTGCAAAAGCACAAAATTGTACCACATATTTTTTTTCTAGTTTCTAGTTCAAATATGTTAGAACATTTGAAAAAAGACGAGACAAACATACAAGTAACTTTCAAGTAAGGTGGGGAAAGAATTGACATTGGAGCTCTAATTTGTTTTTATGAATATTCAAGAATTATTGACCTAAAACTCGCTACAAAAGATGCTTTTGAGTAAGATAAAAGAGCATCCTCTTATGAAGAGACTGCTCAAGGCTGTTTGTGATTTTCTTGATTTTATTGAAACGTTCTAGTCTGAATCTTTCATCAGGTTGTTCATTAGTCTTCATGATGCCGTTTGTTCACTAATGTTCTCTCTTCACCGAATGACTGGCTTTATACTGAGATTAAAGTTAGCACACTGAGTAGCTGCGTTTCCATTGAGCATATAATTGTGCAATTGAAAATTTTTAAAATAAATTTGCTCAATGGAAATACAGCAATATCAAAATAATAATAATAAATAAAAAACTAGTTTTCCATGAAAAGATTTTGCACTAGGATCAGCTGGATATATTTTTTCCTTTCAATTTATTTGGCAAAACTGCAATGGATACACTTTTTTCGCATCACACAAGTCGCAAAAACAACAACCAGATGTTGCCACTGACACAAACCACAAAGAAGAAGAAGACAGGAAGTAATAGAAGGAAGATGATATTGTGTTTTTTTTTTATACCATCAGGATACTGACAAAGATTTGCAACACATTTGCAACGGAAACAAATTAACTTCTGAAGGCAATTTGTCGCGCCGAACTTTTATTTAAGGGCGTCGGGCACGTCGCAAAAGTCCGACTTTCATTTTCCAATCATCTTAAATTCTACCTCGCTGTGGTTTGTCGCATGAAAGCGTCGCTGTAACACAAAGTAGCTCGTGGTTGAACATAAAACTTCGATGAAATATGAATACTTTTGCAAGGCGTTGCGTCAAGAAGCAGAGTGCTGAAATCCGCGTGAGCGGAGGCGTCGACCGGGCAACGGACAAAAACAAACGTTCCGCGAAAGGAGCTCTTTTAGGAAGATTTGTCACGGCTGTTTGCCTTCTCGTGACAGGTGATTCAAATCTGAGAAATCCAGGTGAGCCGCCAGAGGTCTGGAGGGGCCGGGGGGTCAAGAGTTAGAGCAAACAACCAAACGCATTAAGTTGAGGAACTGGGGAAAAGGCTGAAGGGAAAGTGCTCTTGTTTTGCCTGCTAACTGTCTGCAGTGTGAGCTGCCTTTGTGCAGTGGCCAATGCAGTTGGAAAGAAGGCTATTGTCTAAATCCTCCTGCAGAGCACCTGATAAAAGAATAAAGAACTATGACATATTCTAAAAACAATGGAGGAATTAAGGGGGAGACAATAGGCCAGCTGCCTCATTAAAACAATCAAAACGGCATCCTGTATGTAGTCCAGATAATTAAAAAGCGTCGCTTCCGACCGCCTCTCAACACACCACATCCACCGGCTCGCCGAGGCCCCGAGTCTGCTGGCTCTGCTGGCTAAATGCCCTCTTCCTCTTTGATTAATGGTTTATTTGAACATGCAGCTGAAGATGAACATATGAAGGAATTCATGAAGCAAAATTATAATGCAAACCCTTCTCTCCCTCCTCGGCCCCCAGCATAAGCACTCGTGAGCTAATCAAACGTCTCAGGATGAATCGGAGGGGACCAGGGGCCGCGTGCGTCTCCTCCCCTTCGCCTAAAGCCCCGAGAGATTTCAAAGAGCAGGCATCACAGGGCATTCTTTTATTTTTTAATTTTCTCACGTTAAATGACTTTATAAGAAAATGGATGTGTACAGTATCTGTGTTTGCATGGAGAAGGCAGGGAGAATGGAGTATGAGATACTTAAGCAATTTTTTTTTCCTATTTATTTTTATATATATTTCTTGCTTCCTGCAAACCCGCTACCAACACCATATCTTAATGAAGCTGCAAACAAATCTCTCATGCCTCGTGCAAGAAAAAAAAAAGCTGAGAGACAACAAAGCAGCAGAAATAACAGAAGGGCCCGGATAATTAAACTGGCCTGAAGACAGGTATTCAAATGTTGGTGTGTAAACAGCACAACTCTTTAATAGTTTAGCTGTAAAATGCGTAGTTAAGCACATCAGCACTTGCCTCTCCCATCTGTCCAAACACATTACTGTGGCTGAGGCCATTATGGCTCTGGAGTACAGTCTCCCTGCACTGCAGCCACATATTATAGGAAGGGTTGAATGGGGCTTCTGGGAGCATTAAAAAGGGGCCCGTTGGCATCATCTCATTGCATCATGCTCTATAAAAGAATGAATTCTGGAGGGTATTAAATATTAGTCATCAAAATTCTAAAAAAAAAAAGATTAGTTAAGCATTTAGTGAACTAGTGTAATTCTAAGAATTGTCATAAGAATTGTGATTGAGAGAGTTTGCTAGCTTAGCAAGGGAGCTAATGCTAATGCTTAGCTTGTTTTACCCGTTTTAGCCCAAGCTGTTATTGTACGCCCCAGATATGAAGATGAGTTCTTGAAGTGTGACACCCTGTTTCTATGTTGGAGGCTCTTATTTTGAAGTAAGAAAGCAAACTGTGTGTCAGGACGGCGGCGCTCCCCACACATACAGAGTCTGCAGTGTTGGGGGTTCGATTCCCAAACTTGAGACCTTTGCTGCATGTCTTCACTCATTCCATCTCTGCCCATTTCCTGTCTAGAAAGGCCACTGGTACCAAAAATAAAAGATAAAAAGAAAGGAAGCTGTTTTGTTAGTTGTGTGACAAAATTACAAAACCCACAAGTTGGATCAAGAGTACTTACACAAGAGTACTTTAAGCATTTAGAGCCTTAAGGCTGTTTGATTGGCAACTATTTTTACTTGCAGACAAGATAAAAATGCTTCATCAGTACTGTGAGAAAACAGTGACTGACTGAGAGCTGCTAATAATGCTAAAGCTAGCATCTGTAGGAGTTTCAAGGCAGCGCTGAGCTAAACAGATAACAGACTAAAGACCAAAATACCTAAAATATGGAGACTTATCAAACCAGAGCCTGATTATTCTACACTCAGCAGAGAAGCTTTAAACCACAGCTCTGGATTTGTGAAACACAACACGGGTTTTTTTCAAAGCTATTTTTTTGTAGCATAGGAAGCAACATTCAATTGAAATAAAATCACAATATATGAACTGAACTGGGAGTCAATTATCCTAAACTTATTACACAGTTGTAATCAGCAAAAAAATCACAATATTGTGCATGTCCTTCTTACCTTGTGAGTTGGGCTTATTGTTTCACTACCTATTTATTTGTTAGTCTCCGACCTATTTTTAGTTTTTGTTTATTTTGAAGACGGGTAAACAGACCAGGCAACCCAGATAATTATCGTTAAGACCCACTTTGGCAGTACTGTTTTGGCTAGAGCAATCTTGGAGAATAGATTTTCAATCTCTGGTTTCCTGATGTTTCCTGGTTAAATCCCGGTCAAATAAAACACATTAAAGGTTCAAATTGAACTAATTGTACTTGGTTATAACGTACCTAATTTACCTGAGCTGTCAAACATTCAGAATTTGTACCCAGCAATTAAAACCAACCTCTAAACCATACTGCTACATCAATTTATAGTGCTTCAATTTTACCAGCACCGCTTGAGTGAAAGATGTGTTGGGTTTTCTCGTACAAAAGTGCTTCTGGCCTTTTATGTTCTACTTTAAAACAGCAAAAGTTTTTAATATGCGATTCCAGATTCAGAGTGGAACTCAAATCTCCTTTGTGAAGTTGATTATTAATGCGGACCCTTCTCTCTCTCTCTTTTTTTTTTTTTTTTTTTCCATGGCTACTTACATTTCTCATCTCCGTCTATTGGCTCTGCACTAACTGCTGGTCTTAATTGTGAAGTGAGGCCAGTGGTGCCTGAAGCCACAGAGAGGGTTGTAATTAAAGACCTCTACTCCTCTTGTCTTCAAATCAGCTCCGGCTCCTCCTGGTCAAATGGGAACAAGCCGCTCGCACCTCCGAATATCAAGTAGCTGCGCGCCAGAAACAGTCGCCTCCCCGTTCTTAAACAAAGCTGCATCGCAGGAGGAATTCACAACCGTGACACAACCATGGCTTCCCAACCGTGGCAAAAAAAATAAATAAAATAAATAAATAAATCAAGTAGCCGAACGAGGCTGGATAATGTCTGTATCTGCAACTGACAGCGGACCTGACAAACACTGGACAAATCCTGCTCATGGACACCAGTAAATATTTGGATTGTTTCTGGATCAGCAGAGATGAACACATTAGGATGACTCACAGCTCCATCAGTTCAGTTAGAACCCACTGCAAGCATCACATATGAGGTCAAATAATCCAAGTATTATTATTATTATTATTATTATTATTAGTGATGGCACAGTAAACTAGATTTAGCTGACTCTTATCAACACAGCTCTGACAGATTGTGTTACTGTGTCCTCTCTGCCACTAGGAGGCACTCTTCTCATGCTGTAGCTGCAGGCCGGTGGCTGACCTGCTGTGATGATGCAGAGGCGCCTCAGACATAGCAGGCCATCACAGACGCCTGTCTGCATACGTCTTTCAGAGCACGGTTCTGATTCTTTTAGTCTTGCGAGAAACAGAGTTTGATCAAAAAGGAAAATTTTGTCATTTTAAAAAAACGTTATCCCCCCAATAAGAGCTCAGATGTTTAATTATGTTTTTTCCCCCCCACTTTTTTGAGACAGAATGTCACAAATATGGCAGGCTTTACTGTATTTCAGGGCAACAGAAATCATTCATCTTGCATTAAGCGACTTCTCCTCCCATCATCCCAAATATTTCATTTCACACTAAAGTATCCAGACTAATTTTAGTATCAAGTGTTTTTGTTTTTTCTTTTTGCAGATGCAATCAGTTACCCAGAGATCGTGGCCTTGAGCGAATGGCACGTGGGTCAGAATGCACAAATTAAAGAGTCGTCCCAGGGGAGCCTGGCGCACTGCTCTCTCTCTCTCTCTTTCTCTGTTTCTCTCTCTCTACTGTATACATCCACATCGGCTGCACAGAACAATGTCACCCAGCCTCTCAATTAGGAGCCGTTTGAGGACATTAGAACAAACAGTTTTGACCCAAACGGCGCAGAGATGTGACTGAGTAAGCGTTTTCTAATTTCACACAGGGACAAAATGAAATGCTTTTGCTTTGAAACGGAAAGACGTTTCTCCGGCTGAGGGATGTTTGCCTGGTAATGCTGTTGTAATCATTTTATAAGAGGGGGAGAGGAGGGGTGGAGGAAATGGGGAAACAAATGTGAATTAGCAGCTATTTCTGCTCTGGAATGCTTCGAAATCAGAGTATTTCAATTAGAAATGTATTTGTTCAATACCTCTTTTAATAAGATGTTTTCAGTTCTATAAAAACGTCCATTCTCCCCCCCACCCTAAGAAATACAATGGTTTTCAGCATTTTCTACTAAGTTTAGGCAGTGCTGTCAGCGTTCAAAACAGACATCGACATTCCTTCAGTGTACCAAACTGCTGTCCCTCGTTAGATGTCGGCTTCTCCCCGTCCCTCAGCAAAGCGGAGTAGACTATTAAAGCGCAGCCCTGACTGGCTGCTCTCCGCTCGGCTTTTATTCTTTATTTGGACAGGTTTGTCCCACTGAGATCTCTATTAGCTCTCCCTCTCTGCGGGTAAGTGCTTGCCTGTGTCCTGGTTGTGGCCAGTCGACATGTGTTTACTGCGGCCCCCGCTGCGGCGGCAGGCTGGTCGGGGTGTGTGGGGGGTTTGGGGTCCGTCCTGACCAAGCCCTGCTAATGGGACCAGAAGACCCCTCGTGACAGGACGGCCTAGCTAACTCTCCCTCCCTCTCACCCCCCACACCTCCCCCCCACACCTCCGACTCTTCTCCAGCTGTGGCCTCATGGCCCGTGTCCCCCTCCCCACCCTCTTCCCATCATGCCTCGGTGGGAGCAGGTGAACGGCGCAGAGCCAATGGCGGCAAGCTTGTTTTTTTTGTTTTTTTTCCTGGGAGAGCGGCGCTCCACCGCGCTCGCCTCAGTGGTTCCTCCAACATGGCTCCGGCCCTACGCCACATGGGCTGGCTGGCCGGTCTGCGTGTGTGTGGGTGTATGAGAGAGGGGGTGTGTGTGTGTGTGTGTGTATTTGAGGAAGAGGTTTGGGGTGGGGGGTGGATAGTGAATGCCAGCCCTAATGCAAATGCTTGCCTTTTAAAACATGGAAGGCTCTCTCCTCCTCTTCTTTGGAAAAACTCTATTTTGGCCTTCTGGTGCTGGCAGTTATTTCCTCTCCAGAACGACGGAGAGCCAGAAAGATGCACCTGTCGTCCATTTTGGAACGCGGCGTTTATCGATTTGCTGAAGTCATGTGTTCAAGTTCTGAATGCTCACCAAATTTCCACCATAACATGTGGGTTTCTTCCTTGTTTGCGTGGATGCTGAATCTGTATTCACAGCACACACACTGCAGTCGGTGGTACCCCACCTCGGCGTGCCCTCTGTCTCTGCACCCCTGTAACTCTACATATTGCTTAAAGTACGTGCTAATTAAATTTTCAGTGGCTTTGCGAGGGGAAATAAATAATCTGCGGCTAAAAGGCCTAATTGCGTTTGTCACATCGTGCCTCGGCGGCTGGTGCATCGGGGAGCGCAGCCGCTGCCCTCGCTCATTGCCATTCTGTCGTCCTGGCAAGCCCCCCACGCTGCCCCAGGTATCGCCACGCGGCCATCTGGAGCCGACATCTGTCTCTCTATTGATCACAAGGGTTTAGCACTTGATCAAACAGACTGCGACAGGAAATTGCTCTTTTCCCCACTGAAAAGGCCAATCGGCCTGCGTGAGGGTAATAGAGTGGAACTGAGATGCGGCGGTGGGGAGAGCGGGTGCCGGGCAGCCAGGGCGGGCAAAGGCTACTGGGATGTCTCTAACCCTCCCTGCTGACGCACCAGCAGGAAGTCTTCAACAACGTCTTCTGAAATCAGGTTTTACAATCCTGCACATGCACACACAAAGGGCAATAGTCCAACCCTCAACAGGGTTGGGAATTTATCTCATCACTTATCACAATTAATTTCATGTCATTTTAAGAATTCTGATTTATTGTTGTCTTGATAAATTCCAATTAATGACACTAAAAACTCCCTATTAAAACTGTCTGTATTGTCGGGATTGTTAGTTTTACTATTTTCCCAAATTTGAAAATATGATTGAAAGCAGTTATTGTGCGTGGCTTAGTGATAAAGCCACGCACATAGTGACGTCCTATAGAAGTGTGTTAAAAATGTCTTCCATAAACAGTGTCTGTGTGGTTATTACTGCTGTGTCATGCAGTCACAGTCATGCAGTTACCTAAAAAATAAGTCATAATATATAATTCTTATGACCGCTATCACAATAGTGTCGCAAAATATCACGATAAAACTTTAAGTCCATATCGTCCACTCCTGAGAGAAGGATATTTATTTTATCGTTTGTAATAAATTTATTATCATGTAAAGTATTTTAATTTATTGTTGTCATAATACATTGCAAAGTTTAAATCCACCAAAACTATTTGTGTTGTCGAAATTGTTAGTTTTACTCAAAGACAGTATCAATAAATAAATTTGGAAATGTGATTAAAAGTAGTTATTGTGAGCAGCTTAGAGATATAAATCATACTTCTTGATGTGACTGTGTCTTGAAGCGTATTAAAAATGTTTTTCCAGAGTAGTATTTGTGTTTGTGGTTCTGTTCTCGCTGTGTCATGCCGTCACAGTCATACAGTCACTTAGAAACGTCATTCTAAATAAATCTCATCACTTTTATCGTTATCACAATAGTACCACAAAATATCACGATAAAACTTTGTCAGTATCGCCCACACCTACACGCCAATTAAAAAGTTTTTTTTTTACTTCTCATTGTTGTAGAATTAATTATAAAAGCCATTCAGGTAACTGTTTAACTTTTGTGTTAAGTGTTTAAAAAAAATATCCAAATGAATTAGTGTGAATACACCAGATGGTGAGAAATTAACGTTCATCGATAAAGAGAGAGCAAGAAGAAAAAAGATTTTTTTTTAAAAATAATTAACACTAAGCCTGTCAGTTTTCATAATAATTAAACTGTACAACATGGTGGAAACTCCTAACAGTGTGAAAGTCTTCTGAAATTACGAGTGGCTGAATATGTAAGGGTGTAAGGTTTCAGTGGTGGAGGAAATCCCTGACAAGTCTTGGAGTTGCTCGCTGTATCCCCAGTGGAGTTCGACACACTATTACAGCCCGAGGTGAACAGCTCCTGAATGTGTGTCACAGCGCGTTAGCCGAGGCTGTGGTCCACTTAAAAAAAAAAAAAAAACACCTCCCCTCGCCCCCCTTTTCCCTGCTCAGGCATGCTTTCGAGGCACTTGGTGCAACAACATGTTTAGCAAGTATGGACAATTTGATACTGAAGGTGACATTTATTCCCCATTGTGGCAAAACATTTAATTGTTCCTGCAGAGAGCAAGATATGTTTCCCCTTGCCTACAGTGCTGGGATCGTCCTTTTGGAAATATGATGCAAATTTGGGATGAAGCAACTAATTCCTTCCTTGCGCCCCCCATCCCCCATTTCAATCCTCCGCCAGCCTCCATCTTCCCCCAGACACAAGGATTCTGATTAATCGTGTGACCGCCCCTCGTTTTCTTTCTTTTTTTTTTTGCATTTTGCCACAATCTCACGGCGCCACGGTGAGATGTGTTCGAGGTGTTTCGCCACTTTTGGCAAGCTGAAAAGATATAGCCCAAGGAAGAACAAGTCGAAAGTATGAACGGAGGGGTGGGGGGTGGCGGTGGCAGGGAGAGAGAAGGTGGTGGGTGGTGGGGGCAGAGGGAAAAAAAAAAAAAAATATGACCAGGGGACGTGATAAAAAATTATCAGCCAGTGTGTTTTCCTGTTTGGTTTTAATCTACATTTAATTAAATTCTTATCTGCTGTGTGCTTATGGCTGCATTTGAATGGCGAGGCTGCATTCATTATGAATGGTAAAATTGAACTCAGTACATTGTGTGTGGCCCAATAAAGAAACAAGACTCTTATTGGGAGTGCGTGCGCAAGCTCTCCGACAGACATGCGGAAAAAAATAAGTCAATTAAGATCGCTCTTTAAATTACCGCTGTATCAAAACAAGGGGCGGGAGCACGCTCCATAATAGAATCCTGACAGGGAGAGAGAGAGGGAGCACAGCTCACTGTTTTTAATATACGTCCCAATTGATACAGCCAATTGTATTAGCTTGTTTATAGAATGGTTGGCCCACACTAGATTTACTGCTCTGTCAGGATAGTTCATAACCGACAAAGGTGTAAAAAAAAAAAAGTTCTACGAATCTAGAGGTCAAATGAAAAGTGGCGCCAGCAGCATAATAAGAGCTCCTCATAAAGATTCTGCTTGTTATCTGAATATTGGAGGCCAGCAGCAAAGGTCAGCAGATACCGAAGAGTTAAACCCTGGAACAGATTCAGCTTCCTAAATTCTAATTCTATTGACAAAAAAGAAAAACGAAAAAGAGAGAGAGAGAGAGATAGCTTATAACAAGCAGGCGGCACTTCATAAGCTAAGAACAACATCCCGTCGGCAGCAACCAGAAAGCTCCGAAAAACACGCTGAGCTGATGCTACAAAGTTGGGAACCCGCGAAAATCCCTAAATCTTCCTCTTTTTTTTGCTTATTCCAAGCGAGCGTGTGGTGGGAACGGAAAGCCCCCCCACACCCCCACGCGCTGCCTGCTCGTGTTTACAGAGCCATCCCCGTCTCTAGGCCCCGCTCATCCACGGCGCTGACACGCGGTGTCGACATGATTAGGGGGGTCTGCCTTTGCATAAGGGGCTGGGGGTGGTGGGGTGGGGGGAGAGGAGGATCGGCAGATGAATGACTCTGGTGCATCGGAGAGAGAGAGAGAGAGAGGGGGATCACGGCAGATAATCGCGCCTTCCACTGCCGCGCTGCGAGCTCTCAGATCCCCGTCTTTAAAATAATGTTCGGAGTCAAGTCTCTCCAAAGCTTTTTTTCTTTTCCCCCCTTCTTCTCCCGCAACACTCTTCTTTTTTTCTTTTTCGTAGGTTATCTTCCTGCGTTTTTGTGTTTGCTGTTTAAATCTTAACAGGACACAAGCAGCGAGGGAGAGCAAATATGTCTGGAGTCGGAGGAAGCCGAGTGGAAATGTTATTGCGAGGGGGGTTAAGATTAGCTGTGGCAGTGGGTGGGGGGTGGGGGGGGGGGTAGAGAGGAGGTGAATCCCCCCCAACACCCTCCTCTCTATTTGAGAACAGCTCGAGTAAAACTTGGAATGTTTGAATTTAACCTTGGGAGTCCGGATTCCGCCGGAAAAATAAACCTGACCTCTTGTAAAAGAAAAAAAAACAAAACAAGGCAGCACTGTTCTAAAGGCCTTTACTCAAACGAGACCAAACGCCAAATCTTCTTAACTACATTTAAAAACAGAGTACAGTCTGAATACAGTACAGCATAAATTCCAGTACCATAAATACTGCTATCACCTCCACAGAGCTGCCATAAAGTATGGCTGCTGTGTCTGGGACTATAAACCTCTGGCGTTACTCATCAGGAATAAACACACATGCACAATTTACTGCACTAGATCCCCCCCCCCCCCCTTTTGTTTATCTTTTAAATAAGCACACTTTATCACCCTCCCGCATGAGCAAATTGCATGCAATGCGTGTTGTTTTAACATGAGATACGCTGTCCGGAAGATTCATTTCTCCCGACCCAATTCAATTGTCTCGGCAACATCCCCGCCGCCATAGGCATCGGGCCCCATCACCTGTTCGTTATCGGCCCCGGCCCCGGCCTGTTTGTGGAGCTCTTGGCACCGACTCCCCGCGAACAGCGGGGGTCTCTGAACTTCTCACGGTTTGACGGCGGGAAAATGACGCTAACAGCTAATTAACATCATAAAGAGCGTTTTTAAGCAGACGGACGACACCTGCGACCTTCATTTGCACGAGCTAAACGTGAAATTACCTCTGTTTTTACTTTTGCAGATAGCACTTGCATATTTTTTTTGTTTGCTCGTTTGCTCAGCAGTTCCGGCTTCAGATTTAGCTCTTCCACTGCGTGTAAAAGAAGAAGAAAAAAATGAAGGCCAAAAATAAATTACAGTTACAGCACAGCTGCCAGAATTACTGCAATGCCGCTTTCCTTTTTCTAATTTCTATTTGAATACACAATTTTTTTCCAGCCTGCCATGACATGGACCTCCAGTTACTGGTCCGGATAACAAAGTGCCGCCTGTCAGTCTGAGACACTTTACTGGCTGGCTGAACTAAGCTGGTTTAGACTGACAAGTCTTCAGCTGTAGCAACCCCGCCGTTAGCTGGCGTTTCCTCTGGAGTCCCTTCCCCTTCTCTACGACTTCCAAGACTCCGTCGCTGGCGTCGTACAGGCAACTCTATCCTCTCCCTCCGCCTTTAAAAGGAAGAGAGCAGATACCGTCCTGGTGAAGTTAGCCGGTAATGCACTCGCACCTCATTACAGGCCCACATTACGGACTACAGCAGTAATACGGCTTTAATCTTCTCCAAATCGTTCTAAATGTCAAGCCGGGGCCAGGGACTTCCCACTCTGCTGCACCAATGGCTTAGCCTGCTGCTATCCCCCCATTTTTTTTTTTTTTAGCGTATTAGCCATAGCCAGAGTATTACACTCGCTGCCAGATCCCCTGAAACTTTCAACTCTTTTGTTCCAACATTCAATGCAACATTAACATACCCTTTGAAATTGTGTCTTCCACCCCCACACCCCTTACCAAAAAAAAAAAAAAAAAAAATCCCAAACAGCAAAATATGAAAACAGTTAATACCTCCACCCCTACTTATTTTTCTTCCCCTCCGCGTCTCCTAATGAGTCGCAACATCCCCGTCTCTCCACTGAAGGATCCAGACTTTCCGTGTGATAGAGGCTGCGGCTGTTTATTAATAATGAATTTGGGATGTTTTTTTTTTTTTTTTTCCCCTGCGTGCCGAACGTTATCAGCGCGCGTGCACAATCCCAACCAATAGTTTTGCCCTGATGGGGTAGCTGGGTTCCTCATTAGCAGAACATATTTAATCCAGAAGTTTCTTATCAAATGTCACACCTGCATCTCCAAATGGCATTTTCACATTCATTCGCCTGTATTTGGAAGATGAGGCTCCAAGGTGCTTTGCAGAGATTAAGAAGGAGAGAGAGTGCAAGCTTATTTTATCATTTAGCGGGTCTGGAAGGAATCCAAGGAGTTTTTGTCTTGTTGTTGTAATTAGAAAGCCTTTTAAGTGATAACGCCTGCATAGGAATATGAATATGTAGCGATCAGGCCAGTAGTCAGACCCCCCCCACCTCCCTCACAAACCCATCCACCCTCCTCATCTTTCTTTCTGTGTCTCTCTTCCCTTCTCTCTTACTTGGCTCTTTTTTTTAATTGTTGAATGCTGAGTTTTTGTTCTATGTACAGCAAGGATTAACTCGGAGGCTTCAGAAGTTTTAATGAAATACTTGAAAGTACACACTTTTTTCTTGTTTCTCACTGTGACAGTGTTTCCTTTTTCCTGTGTGAGAGCAGGAATTATTCTTTTTTATACCTAGGGTATAAAAAAAATGACAGGACTTAAGCAAATCTATATGGTCAGAATACAAAACCAATTCCAAAATTAAATAGATGTGTTAATAGCATATATTAGACAGGGATAAGCTAAAGCTATATGAATTTCTCAAGCGAAGTTCTGTTAAAAGGTCATAAGTTGGTAATGCCCGACCTGCAGCAGATAGCTTTTGGTATGAACCCAGATTAGTTGGTCCTGGAGGCTAAAGCTAACCGCTAAAGCCGATCAAAGCCGACTTTCACCACCTTAAAGCAACTTCAGTGTCGGAAACATCATAACAGTTGATGCAAACTCTACTTTATGACCCTCTTAAACAGACGTTATGTCATTGGGCAGCTATTTAGAGAGAGGCCAATGTTTATTTACAGAGAAAATAGAGCTAAGAGCGGGTGTACCACCAATAATCTTCCTGGCAGAAACGCTAACATGCAAAGCATTTCTAGTCAGAGTAACTGACAGGGAAGTAAGGTAGTGTAAAAGTGAATAGAATATGGTTAGCTTAGACTGCTATATTGCTTTTTATCTTAATAAACATAAGTTACATATTGTGATAATGTAGTACAGGTTCCTTAAAGAATGTTAGCATAAACTGCTATGACATTTTTGAGACGCCAGCTGCCATAAGATATTAAACGTTTGGCTCTAATCTGAAGTTAGATTAGTTAGCTAAATGAAGATATGAAGTGGGTATCTCTACTATCTCTGATTTCTGACTAGCTGGACCCAGAGGTTAAAGGTAACAGCTAGGTTGCGAGGGGACAACACTCAGGTAACTTTTACTGTACTAAAACAACTTTAAACTACTGTCATGTTAGCATTGGATTATTATTTATAGAACATTTAACAACTGTTGACACAGTAAATGGAGGAAGCGGTGGTACTGCTTATTGGAAGCAGTACCACCAATAATCTTCTTTTGTGAAACTTGTACAAAGAATAGAAGATTCTCTGAAATGTAACTGCCTCAAGACTGAAATCAATAAAATAGTACCAGCTTAAAAGATTAACACTTTGCTTTTTACACCACTTTATTTTATAGTAGACAGTCATACAGAACATACAGATTTTAATTTTACACAACTTTACTTCTCCAACAGGCAGTTACTCTTTCTGGAAATACTTTACACTCACATTGGTGGCACATTCCCTCTAATCTCAACTTTCAGAACCAATAATACTCAAATACGTAAAAATATTTACAAAAAGCTAGTGAAGCAACAGTTTAAAGGTTCATGAAGCAGTACTAGCATAAAATGTTATGGCTTTCCTGAGGAATAACAAGTTGTAGTAGTTCAACTATTAGCTTTAGCATCTGGGTCAAGCTAATCTGGATTCATACCAAATAATGATGCAATTTATTTACTGGGTTGCCGACTCTTACACAGGAAAGTCTCACTCTAAATTGGGAAGGTACCTGCCAAACCATGTTTCTACTCTTGTTTTCTGTGGTGGGTCTTTAAACATAATGGAAATATTTCGTTATTACTTTCCTGGTAACAGCCAGAACTGTATTGCTCATAAAATACATATAACTGTAGTCATATAAAGTTTAATAACCACTAGTTTGTGACTTGTTTTAAATTTATCCAAGTTGACTCTTTACAAATATATGATCCAATCTGTCTAACCCGCCTAGCTAGCCATAGCCTGAATGCTAATGTCCACAGACGACTGACAATTTTCCTAGACCGCTAAGTTGTTTCACCGCCATTAACACATTTAGTGGTGCATACACAAAGTTGAGACCCTCCTCCTGATTGGCTGTTTCTGACAACCAATTGGTCAAAAATGAAGCATTTCTGCAGATGACAGTAGGACCACAAGGAGGAGGTGGAAGAGTTTGATCTTTTCACAGATTATCTGTCTCATACTGTCAGGACATGGTGATAGATGTAACAAATATGAAATTTTTTTTGTAAAAGTTACACACCGCAGCTTTAATAAGGTGTTATCTGTTTATTAAAACCTTTCCACATAGCCTCCATTCAAAAACTATCCCCTTAAGAACAGAGAAAGAATAGCCAAAATAATTTTTTTTATAGAATTTCTTGCTTGCAAAAAAAGGGGAAAAGAGAACGTTAGACATTTAGTATTTCCTGATCCAATACTTCTCTCTCTCAGTAGAAAAATGAGGAGGGGTGTGTGTGAGGGTCTCTCAGTAGTGGCATTTAGTACATGTGTTTACCCAGAGAAGCTGCTGCTAACCATCAGCCCAGAGATAAGTGCAAAACTGAGGAGTATTGATCCAGTAATAGTGGCTCACGCTTTGACTCTGACACCGTAACCCCGCAGACATAATGTCATAGCCTCTTATCCTTTCCTCTTAACGCAACCTGCCTATCTCCCACTGGCTGTCACCTCTAGTAATACGCTTCTCAAAAGCTCCACTAAATCACCAAAATCATTGCACTTTCAGACATTATTTATTTCCCCTCCGCTTAAAAGTGAAGCATGATTTACAGGTTGGTAAAAGGTTGCACTTTTTTTTTCTCCTTCCGTTTCTTCGTTTTTCTCTCTCTCTTTCTCACCCCGTCCTTTCCGCTCCTCTTTCTCGTGACCCACTGGACCTGCTAGCGTTTTCCCCCGTCGAGATAATTCTATTTCCGCCATTGTGAGAGCTGCTACTTTTGCAATTACAGTTAGGTCTGTGTAATTGTATTGGCTTACAGCACATGACAAATACAGTGGAGCTGGAAGCCTGCGCGCTGATCCCAGATGTATGCCGCTTTAGACATTTTCATTAATTGAAAGCGTCACCGTGTAACTGTGCAGTATTACACTCTGGCAGGTATGAATGAAGTCTAATACAGCTTAATTACTCTGCAGCTAAATATGTTTTGTAGGGATTCCTTATTATCTGTAACCAATCATAAGTTTGAAGCAGTGGAGGGTGAGAGGAATAATTAGCGGAGCGTGGCTTACTGGGATTCAGGACTCTAACGGAAAAAACACCCGAACGAGCATCGTTCTCACATTACGGAAGCCTATAAACAAACGCTCTGCCCAAACTTTTTTTTGTTGTTGTTTTTGATCGATGTGTCTCAGAAGAGTAGCTTGGCCATCGTCAGAGGATGCCAGACGTCGACAATTATATGCAAATCGTGTTTATTATCTCGCAGGCAGCACAGATCCTGCCTTGTTTTAGGCCCTGCTGCAGCCCACAGCAACTCCCAGGCAAGGTTTATGCACCAGGGTTTCTAATTAGCTCTCAGAGGGCCCCGTTCAGAGCGCCACTCTCCACAATAGCCGCTAGGAAGTTTGAACGCTAACTTGGAGGGCTCCATATGTTGCCCAGAGAGATATGTTGTGCCTGAGAGACACACTGATCCTGTGTTCACATTAGGAGACGTCGTGTTCACTCCTCAGAGAGGCTTTTCATTTCTTTTGTGTATGGAAGAGGGAGTAGTTGCCAAACCAATGAATGGAGCTCATCTCTTGTTCTGCTCTGTGTCTTTGGGCCGCCTTTGGTCAAAAATAAAGAATTCGATATATGAAGCCAGAGCCATGTAAGAAACCAACACAGTGGAGCAGGAAAAGTGGCGTCTGAGAGTTTCATGGTAGAGACAATGCCTTCTTTGTGAGCAGAGCACCTACGGTTTGGGAAAATGTGCAGGAATGACAGCGGTTTACTTTCATGGCCATTGACAAAAGTCAAGGAATACCTCAAGTTTCTGTGAAGATTAACTAAACAAAGCAGCCAACATTTTGGAGAACATCTGCAATAATAAAGATTTAATGTTTTAAAGGGGCAGCATTATGTGTTTTCCAGGTCCATAGTGCAATTTTACAACACAGTCAAGTAACTATGACACTTTCAGTTGTTGTAGAAATACGTATACGTCAAACATGACTTCAAGGAAATTTGACTTGGCAATTTAGCGCATTTAAATTGGGCTCCTGTCTCCTGTCCTGTCTCTGGTCTTTCTGAAACTCCGGTTTCAGGAAGTCATCACAACTACCATTAAGCCTTTAGCAGCGTTTTTACCAGCCTTTTACTGAGCTCAGCAGATGTGCGGTTCCTCCAGATGTTTGCTAATTGCTGTTGTCTAGTCTGAAGGAGTTGGGGCATGGGAGTCGTGGTAAATTATTTAGATATGTATGTTGCTGTTTTCAGATCTAGTGGAAAGTCATGTCTTTAAAGTCGATTTGCTTCCTAGTGGACTCTGGTAAGTCTTTCCGTCTTTGCTGCCAAATGACAGACTGAACAATGATCTGTCCGATGTTATATCAAGTAACACTGCTTTAAATGTAAGTTACAATGTTATTTCTGACCTATGTTGTGTTCTGTCCTCTTTGTGAAGCGGTTCACTGATGATCTCTAACAAACCTCTGATTCTATCACACAACAGCTGGATTTAGGCTAGACTACACTCTGGGTGATTTCTGAAGGCAATTAGTTGCACTGATTTTTATTAAGGAATTTCACAGTAAAGGAAACTTTTCCAGTTTTTATTTTGAAAAAAGTATTTCCCTTCCCCTTTACAATGATGCACTACTTTGTCTATAAAAATGTAGCAATGTGTGGTTGCAATATGATGAAACGTGTAATGTCCAAAGGGTAGGCATACCCCGGCAATGCACTGTAAATATATTTATCAAGATTAGTTTCCTGAAAACTGGTTTGGTAACTTTCCATCCAGGTTAGAATATTACAGCTTTATGATGTTAGACATAAAAATTACCTTTTCTCAAAATTTTACATGTTTTAAATTTATAACTTTAGCTACTTTGCTCTGAACGGTTAAAATGGTTGGGATTTGGTACAGTCCATGGCGTCCGTTTCTTACTGTATCAGTTTCTTCTTCATAGGCTCTCAAGGCCCTTAGCCAGTCTTCAACTCCAGCTGATCTGCAAGCTTCCATTTCAAGGTTTGATCTCACATTTCATTCAAAAGCTCATTTAGAGCAGAGAAAACCACGGTTGAGCCTCCTTCACCCTCTCTTTTCTGAATTGCCATCTCAGTTTTTCCTCGCTTCGCTCTCAATCAGCGTTCCTTCTGCTTTTGACCCCAACGGCACAAAAAAGAGAATAAAAAGAAAGGAAGGAAAAAGATGTGCCTCATTAACTGAGGCATCATGCTGGCTTTTTCAACTTATTGTCTCGCGCACCTTATCCACCGCTTCATCTTAAACTTGGAATAAATTAGGACGATAACTATCGCGCGCGTGCCATTAGTCGCAAATGAAGTGCTTAATGCAGAAAAAGGGGGAAGATAAGGCCAAGATCTGATGCCGAGTCATAAACGGGAGGGTGAGTTGGGGGTATGGGGAAGCAAAAAGATAGACTGCACAAATTGAGTGTCGACACACAATTAGATGTTTTTTTCTTCTTCTCTTTTCCGCCAACTTTCCGATCAAAGCCTCAAGGGAGAACCGTGAGAGGAAGGACACTTCTGTGTGGCAAACGACATTCCTTTGAACAAACACTTCGGGAGACGCTGATGCTGCCTTCACCTCCGAAACGTGTTTGCTTTTAATTCATACATTCCATAATGTGAGATTTAAAATTTTCCTCTATTGAGACTCGATTTCAATTCCTCCATTGACAGGGACGCCATAACGAGCTAAATTATGGTCTTGAACAAATGGAGAATGGAAGGGGATGGGTTGATAAAAAAAAAAAAAACACGGTGTTTGTTCAACTTGAGTCTTCTGCTGGCTCAGGGAAGTCTTTTGTTCTTCTTGGCTTGTATCCTATGTTTAGTCATGGCCTTACAGCTTAATACTTCTAATATGTGATAGTTTATGTAATTTGTGCCAACACCGAATCTTCACAGAACACCGTTTTCAGTTCAACTTGGAAAAGAGTATGAGGAAGATAACCTAATTTACTGTAGAGGACAATTATGATGGAAAAAAGGAAGGCGAGTGACACATCATAGGCCGAGGTAGCACCGCTACTCTCTGAAGAAGACAAACTGATAGATTGAAGGTCTCTTGAATCCAGGCTGTCGCTGGGGGTAGGGGAGCTCTTGTAATTTGCAGAGCCGAATCCATGGAGCGGGCATAAGGGAATAAGTTGGAAGGCGAAGAAGACAGAGAACAAACCTGGCAGGCACGTTGAGGCCATGCCAGTCCTGCCTGCGCCACGCGGTGTGGCAGGGGGGCAGTGCCAGGAAATGTGGCAAGAGGAGGAAAGATCAAACAACAAGGGCTGCAGATCTCCACCAATCTGCTCTGTATTAATGTCAGAGCCAAGGAGCAGCTGAACCAGACGTGATCCACAATGTGTGACAGCGATGTATGTGTGCGAGAGCAAACTGGACCCGGTTCATAATGGCCTGGTGGAAGGAGGCACCGCTCAAAACGGACGCTGGGTGCAAAACAATTCTTCCCCACAACTTGTCCTCAGAAATCTGAGCAAATCCTCGAGCTCAGATGGCGTTTGTCAAGCTCTTTGTTGTAAATTTTTTAATCACAATCCAGCGAATGATCGAAGCTTTAATACGTAAGTATGTTATTTTGGATGTGCTTCTCGGCAAGAGACAAACAGTAGCTGTTGATGGAGTGCCGGGAGCCCAGTGCCTGAACGGACACGCCTCTCGGCTGCGCTGGGCGACGCACCCGGGCCCCGCGTCCCGCTCCAAAAAACTTGTTCCGTATAGCCGCAATAAAGCAAGCAGACGGCAAATGAGCTCCGCGCTGCCATCACTCCCTCCCAGACAGATGGCAAAATTAGACAATATGCTTTCCAAAATTACTCTGAAATCACACGCCTGCGTGTCTTGTCTGCTCGATTGTCTGTCCGGCCACTTCTCCCACCTATCTGCCCGGTCCCACATGGCGTGGCGCGGCACCCGTCTCCGCTTGGGTGTGGTGCCTGGGCGCGGGGCGAGGCAGCGCAGGTCCGCCGTGATGAGGGAAACCCGAGCCAGCCTCATTGCCGCTGATTGATATCGGAGCTGTGCAGTGGGACGTAGGGCCAACAGGAGCATCGGTTGGACTAGACAGAGAAGGGGGTCGTTGTGTAAGGGTGGGATGGAGGGTGGGGGGGGGGGCGTTCTATGACAATGCATGATGAACAGCCTGCTATTTGGAGTGCGTGTGCAGGAGCCAGTTTGTAGCAACGAGTCCTTAGAGAGATGTGGGAGGAGAACAAATGTTTGAGGAGCAGACTCTGCGACTGCTGAAAATCCCAGAGTTCTGCGTCTTTTGGGAGTGACACGGAGCCTCTTGTGACAATATTAGCCTCCGTAGCTTCTTGTCTTTTTGAATAGATTGCCGAACTGGCAGCTGATAGCGGTATCTTCAACTTATACGGGAGTCTCCGCTCCTGGGACGGCTGGGTTTAGGTGAATCTCGGCGGAGATCCTATCTGAGGATGCAGTTTGGGATGGAAAATTCACAGGGCTGGCAGCTTGACTGTTTTGTCAGATACATAATTAGCATTCTAATAGGAAGTAAAAAAAAAACAAAGCTTAACAGTGCCTTGTACATTTACTATTGCTTCTTGAAGTTTTCAGTATTTTCTCACACAAACTTCAATGGATTGGGATGAAAAATGATAGGTAGTTTTCAAACCATTTTTCTGGTAAAAAAAATCAAGTGAATTGAATCAATACAGTGAAATACAGAAAGGACTTGACTTAAATGAAGTCAACAATCTTTCCATTAAGACCCACAGGATGAAGAATGACTAATCTTTAATTGTTCATGTAATGTTTCATGTGTAATTTTATTGTGTAACTGTAAATGATGTGGGATTTTAATTTAGTTATTTTTTTAGGTTGGTGGTAACAACTACCAAAGGGTCTGACAATGACAATTAGCTCATTTTAGCTAACTCTGGCACACTTAAATAATATGCTATTGGTTCATTTACACTGTTCCTTGACAAATAAATCCATTTGAAATTTGAAACATGAAAAGATTGCAGAAATTACAGAAGACTTTTCATATTTGCTGCTGGTTTATGTGTGTACTATTTTTGGCACATATGAAATCTCTTTTTGAGCGCAAACTCAGTCAGTTTGGAAGGAACATGAAACATTGATTTTCAAGTCTTCCCACAGATTCTCAATTGGACTTAGGTCTGGACTTTGACTGGGCCATTGCAACACCTGAACATGCTTGATATAAACCATTCCATTGGAGATCTGGCTGTAAGTTTTGGGTCGCTGACCTGCTGGACAGTGAAACTCCACCCATTCAAGTCTTCTACCGCTTTTCTTCCAGAATTCACATTGGCTCTGACCAACTTTTCCAACCTCTGCTCAGGAGCATGATGATGCCACCACTTTGTTTCACTGTTCAGAGTAATAATCAGTGTTAGTTTTCACAAACCAACGTAATATAATTACTGATAAGGTGACTTCTAGAAAATACATTGACTTTTATTTTGGGGTAAAGGGTGGTAAAAACCATGTATGAGACACTTAAGTTTTTTTTATTTTATTTTGAAAACTATGCACCTTGACTTACAATTTACAATCATGTGCTACTCTGTATGATTTTTGGTTATGATGTGACAAAGCAGTGTGTTTTGGAATATTTAATTATGCAAAACTTAGAAACTTAAAAAACAAATCACACGCAAAGAGAAAAAAATTACAACATCTGAATATATATAATATAACCAATAAACACAGAAAAAGCTACAGAAGCTCTGCTGTACCAATTAAAGTGTGGGATAAGAGTGAAAAAAAAAAGCCCCTCAATTGCTAAATAAGCATAAAAACGGCCATTACCGCAGCGAGAGCTGGGCTGCGTTTGGCAGTACAGTTGGACTCTGTGCTGGGCCGTGAAAACGGCAGCCAGTCAGAGTGAGTAAACATCAGAAAGTTGTAAACCGCCTGAAAGAGTTTGGACTTTCTGAAGAGACTAATGGTTTTTATATATTCAGTCGAATGATCACAACCACTCGCTCGCTCGCCCGGCTTTGATTGGCCTCCCCGCTCTATCGCCGGGGGAAAAACCTCGGCCTCCCCTCGGCGATGGGCTCTGTCTCAGACTTTGTGCCCCGGTTCAAGCAATTATACCCGGCTACACGTTTTTAGACGGTGGAGGGGAAGGAGGTGGGCCGGCGTGTGAAGAAGTCATTTTGGCGATGCATTGCTCAGTTCCGGTCATGCTCTGTACCGACGCAAATTAAAACCTCCCCCGGTATAGCCTTTGTAAATATGCTGCCTGCTGCGCTGCGCTTTAATGAGCCATGATATGAAAGACATCATAGACCAGTGGAAAATAACCGACCACTTAAGGGTGGGGTGCATCTGACAGGTGACAGGTGGAGAGGGTGTGGGGGGTGGATGTTTGAGACAGTGTTGGGTGGGTGCTGATGGCGGGGGGCGCTAGTAGTTGCTCTTGCGAAATGATGGGTGTAAGCTAGCTCTAGCAAATAATCTGGAGCTAGAAGCCAAGGGGAAGAGTAACCAGCTTTCTAGCCTCAGGCGTTTCGAAGAAATTTGGGCGGCAATGCTGGAGAGAAGGGGTGTGTGTGTGTGTGTAGGAAGGGTGAAGGGAGGGGGGGTGTTTCTGACGGGGTTGCTAGGGTACCTGTTGTACGCTCTTTTTTTTTTTAGGAGGTTGGATGTTGTCAGGGTGAGAGGTGAAGACAGACATTTACCGTGTCTCTCGCCTTGAGACGCAGCTCATTGTCACCAACTTAAAAAAAAAAAAAAAGTACATAATTTTTCTCTACACACACACACTCCTACACACACTCAGAGGGACACACTCAATCCTCTAATAACCTGTCTTTAGAAACGAAAAAAAAAAAAAACTTACAAGGATTACCTATCTGCAAATCTGCTTTGTATGCAGAATGGGATGGTGGAATGGAAATGAGCGTTCAAGATGGCGCCTGCCGAAAAAGAATGGGTGTCGGGAAGGGGGAGGGGGGGACACATCTGCACAAACTGATTAATCCAAAAACATTCAGAGGAATCTCAAGTTGTTTACAATATCACAGAGTCCATAATCAAGATTCACCCCCCTCAGCCCCACCGACCGGCTCGGAGTCAACGCCCAGTTCAATGAGGGCTGATGGATTGTATAATTTCATGACAGATGCACACATTCACAAGGGAATGATGGGTCATTTTAACACAGAGGCAAAAAAAACCCCCTCCATACTTACATTAGAAAGGGAATAAACTACTGATTATTAATGTTGCAAAAATACTGAGCGCACGAGAGTTACAGTTGCGAACCCACAACGTTGTTATTTAGAAACATGGAAGTAAATATGCATCTCTAATTTGGTAAAATCCCTGTGTATGCACAGCACTAATTAGGATCATGTTGACTGTAAAGATTACAGGCTCAGTTATTCTAACAGGTGATGCACTGAGAAGACACACCAGAGAAAAACCACTGTGGTCTTGCCGTCCTCTGCCCCCCCCCCTATATTGGGAGGAGACCAATTTAATGTGTGGCAATGCATTTTAAATGTGAAAATGGACTAAACAGATATGTAGATTTGGAGTGGGGAGGAAAAAAAAAAAAAGAAAAAGAAAATCTGTGTCGTGGGTTGGTGGTTTGAACCTCACCAAGCAATGCTAAATCCACTCTTTAAAGGAGCGCAGCAAGCTACAAAGGTCGGAGCCGGTTGATAGGCTGGTGAGATCCATTGTTGTGGGGCCATCTGACAGTCGAACCCACGAGGAAGGCGGGAGGGGGGGAAACAGAGGAACAGGCCAGTGGGGTGCCTTATGAATTTAGAGTAAGTTGAGATTCGACATTTGGGTAGAAAAAAAACACACACACACACTCTGTCCTGTGAACTGTCAAGAAATGCAAACGAGAGCCGAAGAGAAGCGAGGAAGTGAGGCAACCGGCCCATCTTTGTAATCTGTCACAGGGGGTTTGCTTGGACAACGTGTCGCTTCACTTTTAAAGTGCTCAAAAAC
This sequence comes from Brachyrhaphis roseni, assembly GCA_903066815.1. Taxonomy (NCBI): domain Eukaryota; kingdom Metazoa; phylum Chordata; class Actinopteri; order Cyprinodontiformes; family Poeciliidae; genus Brachyrhaphis; species Brachyrhaphis roseni. The sequence continues at coordinate 43,412 of CAEFZY010010457.1, forward strand.
AGATTCACGTGACTGCTGAAAATCAACTTGTTACATGGAGATCATGCTCCTATCTACAAAATCGAACAAACGTTTGAGGCCATAGCAATATTTTGTTCTTTGTTTGCATTTCTGATAACCCATTTTCAACTTCGGGTGTATTTTATTTGTTGCTTCACATTGCCACCAGCAATTCTGGCTGAGGAAACTACAGCACAATTTTGTAATTGAGGTGTTTTTATTGAATAAAACGCAGTTAAGATCAATGTGACTAAGTTTGTTTGTGCAATAAGTTATATAAAAAAAACATTCTGCATCATCATCCTCCAAATACTTTGTTTCCTGCTTTGTTTTTTCTGCCAGTAGTAACATCCGGTTGTTGATCATGTGACTCGCATGACGAGGAAAAAAAAAAAAAAAAAGTGTTTCCTTGCAGTTTTGTTAAATGAACCGATATCTTTTGATACGGTTTTATCAGAAAAGTAGAGTTTTTTTAAGAAATTTGTGTTACCATTAAGCCAATTTATTTTTGAAATGTCAAATTGCACAGCCGTCCAGTCAATGGAGACACAGCTGGTGAGAGTGGACTTTATTTATAGTGGTGTGGAAGGAAAGAGGATGACATGCAGCAAACAGTCAAAGGTCGAGGACTAAACCAGCTTCTTACATGGTGCACCTCCTCCACTGCCAGAATGACACAGCTACTGTAACATTTTGGATAATTTTTTCAAAAGGAAAAAAAACAAGGCCTCCTTGAAAACACTCAAAGTTCACACTGACAAGACCTGGCAATCGATATATTTCCACGTAAATGAAATAAAGGAACTTCTGTGGCTCAAAGCCTCCTGCCTTGCCTGGCCACTGCCTCCTTCTTCCCTTCCTCAGGTTGAGCTCCGGCTTTACAAGGAGCCGTCCCTCGCTCCGGCCATTTTCTGTGACCTTGTGGGTCTTAATAATACTGTAAAACTGATTCAGCTGCAATAAAAGAGCATTATCAGCATTCTAATTATAATTAATACAAACAGCAGCGGCAGGAACATTATTTATGATAGGGTAGGAGAGGGGTGAGGAGGGGTCATGGTAAACAAACGCAATAATAATCTGCTCCATATATTTATTGATATGTTGATGAATGGCTCTCTTTCACACAAAACACCAACAGAATGTCTCAGCGGCCGATCAAACAAGTGGTGCTGATTATTTCACTGCTGGTTTCCTTTTACCCCCCTTACCCCCCTGTGCTTCACCTTACCTCCAGCCTCTCCTCTTCAGGCTTTCATTAGCCCTTTGTTTGCATCACCTTAAGTCCCTGACTCCAAACCTCATTACAGAGAGCAGGGTCACCGTGTGGGAGACGGCTAACCTCCGGGAGGTGAATCACTGTCAGAAATGTCCGACAGCAAGAGCGCGCCGACGTCTGGCCACGGCGCACAGAGATATCCGGCACAGAGCTCAGAGCAAGCGCAGACATTTCAAAACTCGCTGAGCGCCAGGTGTTCCAGCAGACCACAGAAATGTCACAGTGGCTGATTTATGCCAGATCTGCGCTTCTCAAACTGTGATACAAGTGCCACTGACGGGACATGGCCTGCATTTGTTAGTACAGTGTTTTTCAAAGATGGGGCCACTAGTGAGGGCCTCAGAAGATCGTAGGGAAGGGAAGAAGAAAAAAAGCACAAGAAAATAAAAAGAAATACATTTTTTAATCATAATTTTGTATCATAACATTGAATCTATTTTCCAATTACTATTATAAAATATAAGTTGGAATAATTTATTGAAATGTTATTTTTTCTGTTTGGCTGCCAGTCATATTCATCACGCTGCTTTGCTCCTCAAGCTAGCACAGATAGCAAGCATGAAATGGAAACATTTCAGACAAGAACAAGACAAAAGAAGCTCAGCTAAAATCAGGAGCTTTGAGGGACAAATGTAGTAATGACTGAATATTGAATAAAACATTGTGGAAATGGGTGATCTTTACATATTTTGCAGCATTGTTAAAAAAGGTGCTTCCTCCCCAGAAGCTAAAGCTGTTTGGAAAAGTTTATGAACATCTGGTTTAGTGAATACAAGGAACATTTGCTTTGGTGTGGAGCTTATTAGCCAAACCATACAAAAAAATGGATAGCTAATCCACAAACTAGTGGTGTTTGCTGGTTGTTGTATTCATCGACATTGGCAAAATTAAGTTGGTAGCAAAGCAGAGGTGGTTTATCTATGACGGACTTTGAGGTTGATCCCATTTCAGAATTCTAACTTCGAAGGACATTTCTGTTTATTTTCCCAACTTGAAGCAAAAATTTTTTATGCTTGACTAAAAATTAAAAAAGTGGTACTTAGTATGACAAATACAGAAGGTTGTAAATCCAGTATTTTTTCAGTAGTTGAATGCAACATACCTCAGTGCTAACAAGAACACTTTGTGTGGACGTTGTTACTGTTATGAAAATGATGAGTTTTTATTTTTAAGATGAAGGCAGAGGAAACAAAAAATGGAGGAAAATTATTCAGCTGTTTCATTTCTGCTGAGAGAGAGCAAGACCTTTAGTAAAGAACAGGAAGGCTAAACATAGTGCAGCAAAGTAGCTCCGTTTTATGCTTTGAGTTTTCAATCTTTGTGATGGAACGTTTGGTTTGGAAATGTTCTTTAATCAGAATCAGTGAAAAATAGTTGTTAGGTCAGACCGCTAAATTCTAATCAATAATAGAAAGTCTGACAAACGGAGGTAGACCCATAAATAAAGCTAATCTTGTCAATGTTAAATAACGTTAATCTCACGGCTAACGCTAAGCATTTACTTTCTATTTGATTTGATTGCCTATTGGCTTTTGTTTGGTTTTCTGAAAACATTTATGCTACAAAAATGTTTTCAACGATGAAAGAAGCCTTTCATTGAAGGTTAAAGGTCATCCATTTTCTCGACAGATTCTATTCAAGTTACAGGAAATAGGCGGGCGACTTACAGTTAGCGAAAAGCTCTTCATTAATCTGTTTGACTATTTTCCATTCGGTGAATATCTTGTCCTTCTGATTACAAAAAGCCCGTCTGCCTTACAGTCTAAAGCAATAAAAACAAAAAGAAAACAACCTTTATATCTAAATCATTCCTTCTAATCGGTGTCCATGTAGCTTATGCCGTTTCAACTGTTTAATTATTGCCGTCCATCCTTCCTAATTTTCTAGAGCATCTGAAACAAAAAAAAGTCCTTATTTGTGTCTGTCTTTCTTATTAATTCTTCTCACAAATCCTTGATTATTTTCCAATCCTTTCCTCTGATATCTCTGGCTCTGTTTGTCTGTTGCTCACTCCTCCACTGAGCCGGCTGCCTTCCTTCTCAATCGCCTGTTTTGTTTCCCATTTTAATGAACAGTTGGATTCTTTTATTTCTCTACAAGTGCTGGATTTGCCTTATCAACCCCCCTTCTACCTCCTCCCCGCGTCCCTTTGAGGGTTGCCAATTGGTTTTATCCACGGATGTATCATTTCTTAGGCTTCCTCTTTTTTTTTTCCCCCCCACAAAGAGAAAGAACCACTCCGTCAACAAGCCTCTCCGGAGCCAGAGATTAAAAACCTCAACATCACCTACCTTCCAGCGCTACTCCCAACTGGTTTGTGTAAAACTCAATTAAACGTGTCCCCACTGAATTTCACATTACAGTACATTAAAAGGAAAATTCTTGAAGCGTGATGACAAAAGCTCAGACCCGGCTTCAGAGCCGCTATTTAGGAGCTTTCCTTAAACGTTGCAGTCTTCGGGGGTTTTAGCCTCATGGTTAGTGCAAACGCAAAAAAAAAAAAAAAAAAAAAGAAAGACAAAGAGAAAAGAAAAAAAAGGGACTCCTTTTGACTCGAGAGAATAAAAAAAACAAAAAACAAACAAACTTTATGATTTATTTATTTACAGACGCGTTTAAAGTCCCAGCGTCTATGCTCGATGCGGCGCACAGAAACGAGGTCTCAGTCTATCAATTAGCTTCCGACTGAAGGTGAAAGGCAGCCTTTTGATGCTCCAAGATAAATACTTTCACAAGAACCCCGGGACACAATGGCGCTTGTCTTCTGGGTGACAATAGCCATCTTTGTAAAATAATGATGTTAATCTTGCTCAGTGAGCTTTTTGATCTCAATTTCAGAGCCTTTGTGAGTCAATTACACATTATTCCACTGGCGCAGTGCAATCTATCAGGGTGAGGGAAGAAGAAGAAAAAAAAGTCCAGTCAAGCGTTACACTGTTGTGCAGAAACATCGGGTCGATTTGTGTGGTAATGTCATCCAAAGTGTGATAACATTCAGAAAAGGATTACAGCCACCAGCAAACAAACAAAAAAAAGAATTCTCACCTTAAACTCAGAATGATGACTTTTTTTTCAGTAAATTTTGATGCTTTTCTCAGAATCCTAACTTTTTTCTTGCAATTCTGAATTTTGTTTCAGAATTTCAACTTTTTTCCCCAGAAATTTGACTTTTAAATTAAAATTCTGACTTTAAACCCAGAAGTCTAATTCTGTGTCCATCGTCGAAACCCTAATAAACACCTAAACATTCTTAGATATATGTCAATTATGTTACGAGCATATGATTCTGAGAAAACAGATTTCCGAGAAAAATGTCAGAATTTCTGTGGAGAAGGTCATACCTTTGAGATTAAAGTCAGAATTCTGGAATCAAAGTCAAATTTATAAGAAAAAAGTCAGAATTTCGGGGTTTTTCTCAGGGGCCCTAATCCTCTTCTGTAGCTGACGTGCTTTCAGCCTCATGATTGCAAACCTGCGATTTGAAAGGCAAGAAGAGGGCAGTTCTAAGAATGTCTCTTTGCGAGGAGCATCTTGCCTTTTGTAGTTTGTGCGAGAGAACAAGTGCGGCGCACAACAGGAAGGAGGGAAGGGAAGCTTGGCTCTGCTTCAGCCAGGTCAGCTTTACAAGAGCGGGATCTGGAGACGGGCTCTTCTTCTCTTCTCTTCCACTCTTCATCTTCTTCTCCACACGCACAAGACTTTAAGGGCAGCTTTGAACCCTCTCCGCTCCCCCTTCCATCCGCCACCCAAAAGGTGTTCTCTTGCTGAGATCAGTGGATGAGGTGCAGCCTGTGTTTGGGGCCAAACATGGCCGTCCTCTGACACGGGGAGCGGACTCCGACTCTGACCGGGCGACGGACCAAGATCGCTCCCTCTCGTCTCCTCCGCTTCCTGCTTCCCCCGTCCCCCCAACACGCGACATGTGTCACCGCCACAGATCTGCACGGGTCGATACGAGCGGTTCAAGGTCAGGGCTCATCCGTGCAGCAGCGAAAATGACGTGGCGGGAAAAAGACAGAAGAAGAAAAGAAATCTGGTTGATTCCATTCTCTCGCTCGTTTCGTCTGGGAGATGTTTAAAAAGTTTTTCTTTTTTTTCTTTTTGTTAAATGCTGAGCGTATTTCATGGTGCTGTAATGTGAAATCTCCATTAGCCAAATATGGGAGCAGCAGTAATGGCAATGGATGTGTCAATTTTCTTGTTCTAGAAAAAAAAAAAAACGTTTTTCAGGGATTTGAAGTCCATGTAATATTCATATTTTCTATTTCAGGGCACAATAGTCAGTGAGGAACTAAAGTGATTATCCATAGCCAGAGTCCAACTTTATTTCTATTAGACTTTAATAAATCAACTCTAAATAATCATATCCGACTACTTTTTAAACCAAATTTGTCTGATGAAATAAACAAAAGAGACAACTGAGCAATACGAGTACGCTTATCCACTTTTAAGGAATTCAACAACAAACCAAAAACGGTAACAATTTTCTGAGTTAAGGTGAGCTCAATGCCAGAAAAGGTCAAACGGGGTCCGCTCGTGTGATTCTTCGGCTCTCACGCTGTCTCGTACGCTTTAAATCTGTGAGGACGGCGAGCAGAAAATCTGTTTACAGCCGAGCCCGTTCGCTTAGCCGTGTTGGACGAAGCCACTGAATAATTCATGGCGACCGCCACAGGCGTGTGCAGTGGGAAGGGGGAAAAAAGTGTCGGAGAGTATTGCAACAAAGACGGCACCCTTCTATTATGGATGTTGTGCCTCGAATCCCCTACAGAACTCACATAATGTAAGTGAATTAAAAAAAAAAAAAAGAAGTCAGTCAGATACAACATACTGAAAAGCCGGTGATATTCTTCGGAGTCTCTAAAACGTGCTAATTGACTCAAAAAAGCAGGCTACAGGAGAACGACTGCACGGCTTATTGTCTTCATATATTTATCTCCGACACCTCATTACTTTTTTTTTTGGTGCCGTTACAAGAAATAAGTGGAATAAATTTACTTTACTACAGCTTGTGTTCAAAAAGCATGACCTCTCCCAAATAGAACAAGGGAAGGGGGAGAGGAGGAAATGAAGAGAGGCGTCATTATGCCGAATTGGTCCACCAGAGATGTTTTTGTTGTCACTTCGCTTCTGCTGACAACTCGTCTCATCTGGATGTCGCTGAGTGAGACGACGTGACGCGCGTTTTGCACTTCAAAACCGCCGAGTCTTTCATTCAGAGGGGCGTCGTCGTCACTGACGACGTTTTATTGACAAGCGAAGCCTTGGAGAATGGGCAAAGTCGTCTAATTAGAGGATTCCTCCGCCACCGTGTTTCCACAATTGAAGGCCCACGCCAAAAAAAAAAAAAGAACCTAGAAAACGAAAGAACAGCAGTTCAACAATGTAAATATCAATGTGTGTACCGGTGTTCGTACCAAACTATTAGTTGTCACAGTCAGTTGGAGAATGTAGAAGCCACACGCGTATCCTGAAGAGGTGTGAACAGTTTTTTTGTTGTTTGGCATTGTGGCGCACCATAAAGCAAGAAGATGAAGGTCAAATGGATTCGGCATTGATTGATTTTTGTGTGGAACTTCACTATGGATCCTTTTGTAAAGCATATATAAAATATTTGGGTGAAAAAAATGAATCATGGGAAGCTGAAATACCTCAATGCTACTTGACACACTATTGCATGTGTTTAAAAAGCAGCCAATCCCGGATTATCATTGACTTTCCCTTACTGCTGATTGGCTGTGCAATCATAAGAATGGAAACAAGGAAGACTGCAGATGTTACCTTCTGTTGATGTGGCAAGATGGTTTCTGATTTGTGTTTTAGTGCATTTTAAGCAATATTTGGTAATTCCAAGCAATTTTACAGAGGATCTCAAGTATTCAAAAGAGGCTGTGGTCCCTAATCCATTGTCCTACCTAAAAGGTAGGACAATCCTTTAAGCAATGCAGGAATGGCTTAAAGGATAATAATGTTTTAGGACAGTTTCAGGACGTCCCTGCTTGTCTTTAATCAGCCGTGTGAAAGAGTTTCTGGTTACTCAACACTGGAGAGTCGGCAGTGGACATATGGGATGCAAAAAAGATAAACAAAACTCACAGTTTGCATCCTTTAGGCGTAGCATTTGTTAGTTGCTATGTTTAATAAACCAACATGACACAAACACACACACACACACGCACGCATACAGGAGAAATGCCACCTGGCACTTTAGAAGCACCACCTGGCTTCAAACAGTGTCACACCAGGTAAGTGATGGACTCTTAACATTATATTTAATTATGATTTTCACACTGGGGAAAATCATTCAGGTCTATGTTGGCTTTTAGTTCGCCTGTGGTTAAAGTGCACACGGCCAGATGAACAGAAGCAAATGTTTTGTCATTTGTATTTTGCCGAAAAGATACTTTGCTGTTAATTGTGGCCATAAAAACACAGGACACAGTTTAGGAATCCTGTCTTACCTTTAAGCTCTTACACTTTGAGGGGAATCATTTGTTCTTCTGCTCCTCACAGCAGCTAGGATTGAACTTGAAACCCTGCTGAATCAATGTGTAGCCCTCTTATTTTGATGACAGACAGGAAGTAGTTGGCTGCACAGTGGCGCAGGCTGCACAGTGGCGCAGTTGGTAGAACTGTTGCCTTGCAGCAAGAAGGTTCTGGGTTCGATTCCCGGCCCGGGGTC
>CAEFZY010010459.1:0-25575 GCA_903066815.1 Brachyrhaphis roseni
TGACGCGGCAGTAACACAGCAGCAACACGGTAGTAGCACAGCACTAACAGGGCTGGTTAAATAAAACATACCGGTGAGAGCCGTCTTCATCTTCCTCCTGAGCACTGAGACGTGTTACAACTTGCGTCTTCCTCTACACATATATTCCACCTGTCTCACTCTTACCTTTTCTGCTCGAGCGCCCCTGGTGGCCATTAGAAAAAAAAATGCATAAATAAGCCGCATCTTTGTATAAGCCGCAGGGTTGAAAGCGTGTGACAAAAGTCGAGGCTTATAGCCCGGAAATTACGGTAATCTTATTTAGTTGGCTTTTTATGAATAAAGCAACATCTCATGATCTAATAAATTGTCCTTTTTTATTTAATTAGTTAAATTTGCCTTAAACTCTTAGGTGTTCAACACAAATTAGTAGAATAGCTCATTTTGAACACACGGACAGACTTTACTACCAAAGTGAACCGAATTTGAGGAGCCACTCAAACGAAAAGACATCATGCAAAAAGAGACGCTAACAAAAGCGACTTGGTCTCCTTTGACTCTGTTGAAGAGGTGATGAGGCTGAGACAACGATCACACCAAATGAAAATCTGTACCAGCACACAATGGATAAAGACTGATGTCACAATCAAATGGCCAAAAGAACAAGAATAGAGAAAAGTACATCAGTCAAGCAGTTCATTTTTGTTGTGTATTTTTCTCGAGGCAAATTGTTGCTGTGAGGCGTACTCTGATTCATTGTGTAACGTCCTGAAAATTGTTCCATTTGTTTCTAATAGAGCACTTTGCTCTCAGATTGCAGGTTTACTAGTGGATCCTAGAATTTCTGAAAGTATGGAAGGTCAATCATTTAGAGATCACGTCCTATCCCGTCGAACCTGTTGTCAGTTTTAGTCCATGAGAAAGACACCCTGTCTACTTTTAAGGCTTAAAATGTTCCTTTTTCATAAAGCTCACAGTTACACCAGTTTAGGTTGTGCTGAGCGATCTCTGATCTCTGGAACACAAACTGACCACTTCTAATCACTCTGCTACATTCTCCTCCTTCTCTCCAGTTTTCATTACTTGCTGTTTGGTCAGTTTTTACCTGCATGTTCTCTCCATGTTTCACCTTCCCCGGAGGGAGGCATCAACTCAGCTCCTGCTGCTGCCAACAATTTAACGTTCTCCTTCTCTAGATGATGCACTTTGCCGGGTCTTTCATTGTTTAACCTTGTCTCTCCCCCCTACAAAGCTTTTGGCTGAGCATTTGTTGCAGCTAACTGTGCTTGCTTTCTTTCAACCTTTCGACCTTTTGTCTTTAAAGTTTTCACCAATCCAGAGCTTGTCTGCTTTGCTGTGTTTCTCTCCTATTTGAACCCTCTAAAGGACCTACTACTGCCATTAACGTGTTACTTTTCTTTAACATAGAAAATACTCCTGGATCAGTGCCGTTTTTCATTTTTCTGTCTATGCTCTGTGTCCTCAAAAGTCAGTTGGTTGTGCCAGACGGCCGTTCACACTGAGCCAGGCTCTTTTCTGTTGAAGGGGAGTTTTCCTCTCCACTGTCGCTACATGCAAGCTTATTATGAGGGATTGCTGCAAAGTCAATGACATAGATTGTCCACTGTCGCTACAAGTTAATCCAGAAAATGTAAATGCTGCAAATCAGTGACTTGGAAACTATTGAATCTCCACAGACAGAATGATTTTTTTAAACCAATTTGAATAATAAACTGATCTTGACTGCATTGTTTGACGACTACAATCAATATGTTTTCCTTTTCTTCATGAAGCATTGTTGACTGATGCGACTCCAGAGTGACCTACACTGTCTAAGTGGGAGAGCAGCTACTGTACAAGCATATCTAAAATAAAATAATTATGGAATTTATCATCTTTTACCCACAATCAGCAATGTTGCCGTAGCTAGAATTACGATGACTGTCTTTGAGTGTATTTCAAAGACAATCTCCATCATCATCCTAACTTTGGGATTCCCAAAATCCTGTCAACGTTTCCACATCCAGCAAACTTTATGACAGTCTTCCTACATCTGCTAAAGTGTTGCCGTCATATTGCAGCTTGAATTAAAGTTGCAGATATAAATGCTTTGTAAAAATATAACTTCTTAAATAGCACTTAATCACATTTAACTTTATGTTGATGCTATTATAGCATTTTTAATTAGAATCCCAGAGTGTGTGTTTAAACTGCAGAAACATACAAAACATCTGGAGGATCTTTCTTTGACATGCTTTCTGTTCAGAGCATTCAGAAGAGACTGAAGTTGAGCAAATTCTTTAGTAAAATCATCTGAATAGAAAAAATATTTTTTTTTCAAAGTGAAAGGTAAATTCTAAAGCCACCAAAGCTGTTTTCTAATGTGGACATTTCCAGTAAGAACAGAATAAATCTCATCAGGGCACTCTAAGCTTAATCTTTTTCCCTCAAGGTTGCTCACTGTGCCACAAAAATCCTCAACCTCAATACATGCATGGAAATCTACACCATTACCATTAACTGAGCTCCTCAGCAGACTGACAGGCTCCTCTTACTTTTCAGTGTACTGCCGTTTCATGCAGACTTTTGCTCAGGAGAGTTTCTTGGTTAGGTCAATGTTGTTTTGGTCACTTTACAAAATATAGCGCTGAAGTACAATGTATTATCACGAGAGGTGGTTTGCATGAAACTCATATGATAGGATAGGAAAAATAGCATGTGTTTGAAAGATGGGGGTTTAACTTTAGGCTATGAGTAAAAGTTATGGAAAACATGAAAGAATTACAGATCAAATTTCACCAAAGTTTAGAACTAGAAAACCTACAAAACTTGAATGTATGACTCAAATTATAATTAATTCTTCCACTGAATTTCAAGTCATATTAAGGTTAGGTCAGAGTACAGGCAATGAATTCATCAGCTAGCTCAAGCAAAGAAACAGAAACCAGATCCAGAGGCGTAAAGCTATCAGGTAATAAATTGCTTCTTTTTTGTCTTTTTGTATAACCTGTCAGTATTACCACGACATACTGTGTTCTCAGAATAATGTTTTGACAGATATATTACTCTAGTTCAGTTAAACATTCACACCTAAGGCATGAACTGATAATGTGGAGAAAAGTCAGATTTGCACAAACCGCAGCCTGCTTTTCTAAAATAAAGTAGGATATTTTGGACAGAGTAAAGATGTGGTCAGAACTGGAACAGAAATTACATTTATCAGTCTGATGCCAGAATGTTAGTGTTTGTAATTAGAGTTTTTGTCACAACTGTTCTTTCACCAATGTGGTATTAAAGGTAGAATGGGCTCAGCCAAAAGAACTTTTAAATCCCTGGATAAGTGCCGGTTTGTTTAATCTCTAAACTGCTACACAACAGGAGTTCATGTGACTTCCTCCTGCCAAGTGGAGAAATTTCATAGAAATATTAATTTAATGAACTAAAATTCAAACTGAAGGCTTGTCTCATGACTTTTGTCTCGGGTGTTTATTGTCGTCAGCATTAATATCTCAATTATTCATTCTAAAGTTGAGGCAATAACTCTTATGCAAAGTTTATCATTGTTCTGATTTTTTTTGTCTCTGATACTTTTTCACATTTCAATTTCAGACATGGAAGAAAACATAACCACTACGAGCAACTAGCCTGAGCACAATGGAAGAAAGATATGTAAAATCAATAATCCATGCCCTTAAAGTTAAAACAGCAATTTTAGCCGGTTATAATTGGATGGAACTTAATGAATTAACAGGCACAATGTGGTTCTTTAATACTCACTGAGATAACTGTTTTTGCCCACTATCGCAGGAAAAAAAATTAATGCATTAACCAAAAATGACAGCAAAAGTACAAGGAAAGACATTATTGTGAGTATGTGGACTTTTTAAAAAGCATTCAAGTGTTAGAGTCTGAGCCAACAGTTACATGTTTGCTCATTTCGTTTGAAAAACAATAGCAGCAGTAAGCTGCTGAGACACTCAAACACCCGGACACATGCTGTGGTTTTGAGCACTCTACTTTCACAGCTCTTATAAAGTTTTGCGTGTCATTATATTTTACACAATACAAACGAGCAACCATATTTGTGCTCCCTCTTGGCATTTAGCAAAGGAAATGGGGACAAAAGAAAAAAAAGGGGGAGGACAAAAAAGCATCAGTATATTTCCAAGTCGCACTGCTGTGCTTTGTAAAAATTTTCTCTAAAATAGTAACAAAATACAACTAATTGGTCACAGCCTGGTGTCTTGACATAGCTTAAAACAATGAATAAGTTAATAATGAATTACTTTTATGCTTGCAACAGAACCGGATCCATGTTCAAAAAGTGCTCATGAGTTCAGCTCTGGCAGTAAAAACAGAGAAATGCTTTGTGAAGCAGGGATTCAACTGAAGGAAATGAAGGCAGCACTATTGGTATTGATACGACTGATTGCAAATGTGTATTTAATTAGATACTAAATATGCATATTGATTCTAAGAAATCGTTTTGATGTGCAGGGGTGTGTTTGCCCATTGCATTTACTTTTTCTCCAAAAAGAATGGGTGATTAGAGTAGAAATAAATATCCTTTATTATCCCACAATGGGGACATTTGTATGCAACAGCAGCAAAGTGACAGACAATCAAAGCAAGTAGATTCTCACAAAGACAGAAATATACACTATATAAAAACAGAATAAAAAATGCTGTATGATAAGGGCAAAAATTCAACATAAATACTGTGTAGTTCTAAAGAAAAAAAAAATCTGTCTATTAGTGATGTGCAACTGAATATCAGCAATGAACGCCGCAAATTTGGTCGTCACTGAGAAGAGCCAGGAGTTACTGTTGACAGAAAACTATGTACATACTAATACTTTTGCTAAACACAATAAGGGTTCAAATACCTGCGCACATCTTCAGCATTAGACTAAATCAGTAGAAGGTTCCAAAGACATAAGCTGTATGTGTATGTTTTTTTAATTAAATGCCTCATCCATCAGGTCCTAGAAATTGTAAACAAGTTGCTCTAATGTCCAAATGATGAACACACATGACAGATTGTTACTGCTTTATATATAAAAAAAACACAACAGAGATATCATCAGCTAGCTCCTTGATTTCTATCGTTTTAATTTATTTTAGTCAACCCAACTGTGTAAAACTCTCCAGAAAACACAGCTAGAGCACATGCCAAGATTTATTATTTTCTGAAAACAATGCAACATTGCAACAAATCTATACCCACTGATTCCCTGTTAGTCTCAGGAGACAGAAAAACTTAAGTTAAATGTCTCTACAGTTACTGGATTTTAACATTTAAAATACTCTCTGACACTGAGTAGGAAAAAAGAACCTCATCTTAAACGTGAGCATGAAAAATGAGATGACGGAGGATTTCAGGAGTTCCCAATTTCCCAAAATGTCAAACTTCTGATTAAAGTGTTGCTGAAACCACTTATCATTTAACACACAAGGGCTCAAATCGGTGACTTCAGCTCACTGCGGGAGGGCCTTCACTTGTCGGATCTTTCCCAAAAGCACTTGGAAAAGTTAGTAAATGACCGTGGAACTATTTTAAGCCTCCAGTGATCCAGTTTTAACTTTTTCTGGGACTAAATTTTATGGCTGGGCAATATTTAGCCAACTCGACTTGTCAGTGTGAAGGGAAAGTGAATGAAAGACATGGCGAGAAGCGGGAGAGGGGAGATGGTGGAATCAGTTTGATGCCAAGAGCTGCACAGAAACCCTGATTAAATGCCTCCCCCAACTCACAGGGACCACTGATAAGACCAATGCACTCTGGGCGGTGTGTGGATCCGCGTGTGTTCCCTATCCAGAAAGCAAAGGTTGTGTCTACGCACATGTAGGACCTGGACGGTGTGTGATTCAATGTATGTGTGTCCCAACACCAATTCTCCTGTGTAAACATGCTGACCTGGCACAACACCAGAAGAGACTTTGAAGTTGGCAATAGCCACAGTAATCTCACTCCCTATATCTCTCACAGACTCTCACACACATACACACACCCCGCTAAGCTAGAAGCAAGACTTAACATTGGTAACCTTATTCTGGTTACCAATGTGGCTGCTAACGCAGACAGGCACCCACACATGCCAACATATTCATTATATATATATGAATGCCTTTATCTGAGACATAAAAAGATAAAACAAAACCTCAAACACAAATCCTAAACAATCTTCCTCTGGTTCTGGTTTTATCTGTTCAACGTTCAATGGAATTTTCTTGCCGGTTTTGTTTTGTTTTTCTGTTTTTTCCTGGTTTTGTAGCATATGCTACCATGGGAAATGTCGCTTGGGCAACAAGCGTAATAAAGGAAATTCATAGCAGAATGACATCTATAAAATATGTCTTATTTAAATGCTGATTCGCAATTTACAGATAAATGACATAATTTCAGCTATCTGGAAGGTCTTCACGTAATTTCTCTTTCCTCTCAGAACTGAATGCAGAAATTCATGTGGCCTGACAATAAAACTGCAAATTTAAGGGAATCTAAAAAAAAAAAAAAACACAACCTAGTTGTACACTAAGTAAAAAATATTTCTTTTTATGCAATGACTATGTCCAGTTCTCTCACTCATTTTTGGTAGCCTTATTTTAAGACACTTCCAAAAACAACACTTGGGGTCATTTTTTGAAGAATTTATGTTTTTTTTTTGTTTTGTTTTTTTTCCCGGTAGCAGCAGAGAGCATCTAGATCAGGTTTGAAAGACAGTCACGACCAACTACTCTTTTCGTTATATTTTAGAGAGGTAGGCAGAAGAGATATTAGCTTATTTCTATGAAACTGTCATGAAACTTGAAATGTTGCTGAAAAGAAAATGTAAATGAGGCAGATTTCCATGAACTGGTGGTGAAAGAATATACTGGTGTTGTCAGGAGGAGGTGATACAGGATGTATTACACATAACTGTGACAAAAAAATCTCTGTTATTTCTGTGTAAGGTCCAAACAACCACAAACAGTATACAAACAAAACCAATCATCTTTAATATTATTGAAGAAAAAAACCTTTGGATTTATATATATATATTTTTTTTTTTTACTTTATTTTGGGACAAATGATATTTTTGTGACCAGGATGTCTATTTTGTACAATAGAATTCTGAGGCACAATAATACTAACAAGCACTATGTGTTTAATAAATTTATGTCAAACAGCAAAAATTGAATCAACCAGTTAATTTAGGCACCAGAGTTTTTGCATGACAGCCTGACAGATACATGCTGTGATCAGTTTATAGCTCTGACATAGCACAGCCAAGCTGTGCCTTTATTTTGAGTCGCGGGTTCTTCTTCCCAGCTCCATATGTTATTCCAGCAGAGAGCACAGTGCATATCGCTCTCTATCGGAGCTGCCCCCTAATCTTGTTCTGGACCACGGGCTCAGTGGTGCCTGTCTACAGCGGCTAAAAGGTGAGACGAAAGGTACAAGTACAGCAGATACTAGTGGTGGTTACTTCTAATACTGTACAGAGACTGTACACTACAGCAGGCAATGACATACCATAGCAAAACCTAACAGAAAATGATTTCCTCATTCCTCTGAACACCAAAATCAAGCCTTTTTTTGTTAGAAATTATGATAAAGTAGTTTAATTCCAACTAATTATCAATTTACAATCTTTTACAAAAGTCTGTAAAAGACTTACATTCTTATACTGAAAATATGGACTACACTACTTAGTCCAGCAGAAAAATAAACATTCACAAATTATTCTCACAAATGAATTACACAAGCAGTGCTTAAAATGCATAGAGGGTCATTGACTAAACAATCTAAAGGTAGATGAGGAAGTGATTGTCAAACATCTCTATGATTTAACTGATGATGAAGTTAAATGCAAAAAGCTTAAACATGATCTTGTTTCTCACATCCAGCTAAATTAACTCCTACACACCAAATGTCTCCAAAACGTTTTTAAATTAGCAGTTTGATTCGGAGGTAATCTGAGTAAGGGAAGCTTTCCAAAAACTTGAAACATTGAATGAAAAATAATGTTCACATCTTTGGAAATAAAAAGCCCAGGTGGGGATTCACAGGTCACTGCAATTGCTCATAAGCTAAGTAAAAGTGAGATATTTTTTATAGCACAAAGGTGGACAAGGTTATCTAGCCTGAACTCTGCCTGACATCCACACTTTTAGCAAACCAACTTTTCTTTAGTAATGCCATTATCTTAACAACATTGATGAGTGGTGTGCCATAACTTTCTATTTTTGTTGCAAACAAGAGAAAAGAGGGTAACGGGGGCAGTAGTAGTGTGTCAAAACAACGAAAGGAAGAGTGGCTCGAGTCACTCTGGAACCTTCTCTGCCACCTTTTCAATGGACTGCTATAGGAGAAAATGTAAAAACTGCTGTGTACCTTTAGGCAATAAATCAGGAATCAGCTCATAACTTAAAACACCATTTGAAAGGTATCAACAGTTGTCATACTTAATATGACTAACTTAGGCAAAATCTGTGGGGAAAAAAACATATTGAAGGCGTTTTGCACCAGAGTTTTGATCAAAATTGTGCACATGTTTGTTCGATATACACATTATTAGTAAAAACACAGTATCCTAAGCCTCTCTAATGATTTTCCTTCCACCAGTGCTCCTAATTTACTCATAGGCTTTATGTCCCCTGGTTACTCTGGTGATATGAAAGCTACTGAGCTTAACCGATGTCGATAGCTTTGATTCTTCCCTATACGACATATGTTTACTTCTGTGCATGCGTTTTTTTCTGATGTTCAGCCACATCATTTCATTGCATTTTCTCTAAAGGTACTTTTTGACTCCGCTGTTCTCTGTTAGAAATGCTACAGAGACATGCTGGCATATATTTCATCAAAACGATGAGAATAGGTGGAGAGTTCAGCAAAAATATGAGGGCATAAAAGGTTTGTGCAGCTTGGTATTGTGATGGATAACAGATAATAGATAACAGCTTTGTCAGAGAACAGCAGTCTCTTTTCATCATTTAAGCTATTTATTAAACAAATGAACAATTTACATTCTTTTAACCTAGAAGTACTGTGAGGTAAAAGGAAGCGATTTTATAAGCATACTTCTCCCAGTTGTTAAAAATTGCAGGAGCACTGTGCAAAAACGTTTACTCCAAATCCATTAAACAAAATCATCAATACAAGGCAAGCCTCCTAAGCTGAAAAGCTCATATTAACTCTGGGGAAGCTGCAAAGATCTGCGTCTCAGGTAGAACACTCGAATGGCAAGATCGCTGTCAATTAATTATGTGCTCCATAATTAAATGGATGATAAGTACAAAGAAATTAGCTATTGACACAAAGCCATAAGAAACCTCATTTGCTTCTACAGGGGCAAAGGAATCAAGTAAAAGAATCTGTAATGGTAATATGTAACCAAAATATAACTTTCAGGTTGGTATGTTGAATACTAGGTGGGGTTAAATGCTGCATATCCCCTGAACACGACGTGAACACCAACAAACCGCATCATGTTCTGGTTCAGATACTTTTCTTCAGAATGGACCAGAACGGTGGGCAGAGTTGATGGTAAAGACAAATGGAGCTGTAAGCAGTACAGTAAGTGAGGGAAACCTTTTAACGCCTGAAAAATAACTTCAGATTAAAAGGGAGGTTTTATGGAAAAGTAACTTTTCTTTTTAATGTTATGTCCTCACCAAAATATATCTGGAGTGTTGCTTTGATTCTTTAATGCCTGTTGGAGGAATCCTTGAGCCTTTGCTGGCAGAAATATTTAATTTCCCTTTGGGGTCAATAAAGTATTTTTGAATTTAAATTTGAATTTAGGAATCCATAAGCACATGCTTTCCTTTTTCGTTTTACTGTGCTTCTGCTGTTGCAAAGGAAGACTGTGCAAAAGAAATCATTGCTTGGCTGTGGAAAGCTGGAAAAGATACACCTCAAAAGACTTGCTGTTATAATTGTAGAGAAGGGTGATTTTACAAAGTACTGACTCTGGGGGAATGGAGACTTCAGATTTATTGTGTGAATAAAAGTAAAAGCTGTCCTTCTACCTCACAGCTTTTGCTTCTTTGTGTTGGGCAATAACAGAACGTAGTTATTGAGCTTCAGAAGAGGAAATCGGTGACTGTCCGCAGAAAACACAGAACTGTGTTAAATTAGTGTATGGTTATCACTCACAGACTAATTACTTTTCATTTGAGTCTGGCACTGAGGAGGTTTCAGAGCCTCTGATCAGATAGAAAGCTTCTTAGGGTTTTAAGTCGGGGCAGAGGGCTGTCAGAACTTTTACCACACAGGATTAAAACAGACTTAAATTAATCTTACCATGGGACTCTGTCTCACCAGTAAGGCTGTTCTTATAGAGCATATCCCACCACTTACAATTAAAAACCAGAGAAAAAAATACATATATATCTAATTTATGTTCAGTATGGAAACTGGTGATCTAATGAAATCTTGGATAGGGCAGTAAATTAGCATCTTGTTGCCAGTTCCTTCATCCCTTTGGTTTTATAATCCATTTTTCTTTCTTATTTACTCATTACTGGAAATGGTATGACAATTTATGGTACCCTTTATGAGGAATAAAAACAATAAAATAATTGGTCACAAAGAAAAACGAGCAAGGCAGCTTTTGCAATTTTGTCTCTTTTGAATTTCCCTGCCTGGGTTGCCAGATATGCAGATTGCAGTCTGTATTTTGGCCAGCAAGCATATAATCTTGTAAAAACCACAAATGCCTTGAATGTTTTGCTGAATTCATATTCATTTCCCTTGCTGATATAAATTCAGACCAGCGCCTCGCTCAAGAGTCTGTTGACAAAATGTCATTAGGATCCAAATACAGCGGTTCAAGGAATAAAGTTAAAGAAACTTGAGCCGGTTTGAACTGTGTACTTAAAAGTAAAGCAAATATTACATAAAGTGCTCCCTCACTTCCATCTTGTGTTTTGTTTGCAAGAAAATAAAAAAATCACAGCAAAGAAAAGCGTCTAATACGCTCCTCGAATCTGACTGAATTTCTAAAAAAGGCTGAAAAGCGATTTTAGATAGATATTTCCCATAAAGATCCCATTGTGTGTGCGGTGAAAGGTTGGCTAACACAAGCTGGGAAATGATGTTTGGCTTTTACCACATGCTCTTTCATCTGACGGGAACACTTAAAAGTTCATAAATCCAAAGAATATGCCTTTAGTTAAGATGCAGCTGGTGTTCACAGAAGCCTGACTAACTCAATAAGACGCATCTGTACAAGCTTGTTGTGAGCATTAGGACAAATATATATCCCAGCAGAGCTGCAGCAACAACAACTGTCTGGTGAAGCTTAAAAGAAGCACTTGAGTAAAAAGCTCTTCTCATCAGGGGGTGTATTTATGCAAGGGCATAAAAAAACTCAACACTTCACATACATAAAAAACCTGCTACCATTGGGTAAAGAGAGAGGTGTTAGGGTAAGCAGAATAAATCTCCAACAGCATAAAATGAACAGATAGAGAACATATGCTTTTGATGTGCAGAGGGAATTGCCTTCTCCCTCTAAGGACAGCAGATTCCTCTATGCTTAGCCTAAAACTAAAGATCTCAGCCTGATTCTACAAGTGAGCCTAACTCACTCTGACACCTTTCTAATAGGTTGTCTGGAGGGGGATGAGACCAAATGCAGATATCACAGGTGCAACATAATAAATATATATAAAAAAACCGTAGCTATAAAACGGGTATTTATTTTCAGTGAGCAGGTGTAGCTTGTTTTTGTCATTAAAATTATTTGTTTAAAAAAAGAACCCCAGCAGACTTTTACACAAACACTGCAAATTAGCTTCAAACAGGAGTGACCTAAAATAATCTGCTTAGGGATAGAAAAAAAAACTATTACACCGGTGCCAATTTATTAAGTCCCAGCAGTAATTGGCATTTTTGGTCAGAGAGATACAGAAAGCAGCTTTCTTACTTAAAAGGCCTAATTCCTGCAATAAGTGGAAAGTAACAATGCAGCAATCCACTGGCTGTGGTCCAGAACCAGCTGGTCTCCTCATTGACCGCTTGACTTGACTGGAAAGCAGCTGATTAGCCCCGGAAAAATCTGAGATTTGTGTGGTCAGTGAACACACCATACCTACAACGCTAATTCCCAAAAGCAATAGCAAAACTTTGTGCCCAACCACAAAACTCTAGGATAGTCAGATGCCATCCATACCAGTTATGCAGTTAGGTAAAGGCTCACTGCTGCCTCTTTTGCTACAGGAAAACTAGATTTATTTTTTGGCTCCATGCACTACAATCGAGTTTCTTTTCTTTTTCTTTCTTTCAATATCCTTCAACGACGTATGGAGGACTGTGGAAGATTTGTTATAAAGGAGTAGCTGCATGGCCAGCTGCTAAGAGGACTGCCCAGCTGGCAGTTTTGGTCAAGCTGAAAACACAGACTGCGGTGCGGTGAGAGACGGAGGCTGAAGCAAACAACCAGACTATTTTTGGGTTCCTTGAATGACAGAATGGTTCACAGAAACTGCTGTGTTTTTTATTCTTGATTGTCTCTATAGGAGGATGTCTCAATCCAACTGGAAGCATTAGTGGGTGGGAAGCTAGTGTTCTTCTGTTCATTTAACAAAGTGGTGGGTTAAGACCTGATGTAAGAGAAAGTAACATGGAGACTAAATGCATAGCGGAGGACACATGTAAAGAAAAAATCTACTTAATATTATCCAGAGAAATTAAACAATATTTTATTCTTTAGTTTGAATCTACAACAGAATCTTCTTTAGATTCTTTTGCCAAAGCAAAAACAGAAACATTGATGTATTTCCGGCTGCAGCTGGTCTCTCATTGGCTTCAGTCTTGCCTGAGTCAGAGTCTCGGTCTTGACTTGGTCTTGGGGTTAGGTGGTCTTGACTACAACATTGAGATGTGTTATGTATTTGTTACATCATCTCATCTTTAAAGCAAATCCATCTTGAAACAGAGTTAAAAGACCCTTACTGCCGACAGAGACAGAAATCTTTTCTAATTGACAAGGTGAAGGAGAGTGTTGCAATCAGATCCCCTTCCCCAGCAGAATGTGACAGCTCATATCCTGTGTAATTACTATGTGCATGTCACTGGGTGCTGTGGGATCACGGTGTTTCTGTGGTGAAGCTTTTATTGACTCATTGGGAACTTTTGCCCTCAGCTATAGAGCAGGTGTGAATTTCAAGCAATCCAGACTGCGAGGTGTGTGTGTGTGTGTCTGTCATCAGTGTATCAGGTTATCCGCTCTGTCAGTAAGGCGCAGATCAAGGTGACGGTAAAGAAACCTGACTAAGGCTTTACGATACAAAACCAATCCCTAATTCCAAATACTTTACTGACTTTCATTAAATTGTCGAGTCTTTATCCAAAATGTAACATCCAATCGATACAATACAGGCATGTAGCTTAGCACAATAAAGTCCAATAAATTGACAGACATTTTTGGAAGAATGTCTCTGCCACCATATAAAAGGGAGATGTTACAATAAAACAGCATTTACAGAATCAAAAATCCTTCACTAATAATAAATGCATCACCCAATACTTTCATATTTTTTTCTGGGGAATACTTAAATGTTGTATTGCTACAAAACAAGACAAATTTTCTTTATTTATTGTGCAATCAATGGCAGTAAGAATGTGATTATTAGAAAAAAATATTATTTTAGGAGATATAATTGCAACCAAATAGATAAAATAGAATTAAATTGTCAAAAATGCAATCTTCAGTGCCAGTTTATCCAGTAATTTAAAACAGTGAGACATTTTAAATTACTTGTGCTAACAACTATGATCATTATACTCATGTTTAAAAGCAAAAAAAACACCAAAACAGCAGAGAAAAACTGAACCCAGTAGTAAGGAATTAAATACATCTCAATCCCATTGATCAAATCAAAAAACCCTCCCATTAATTCAGAAGTCAATCTTCAGGGATAACATTATAAAGCAGCACTCCCTAATTGTGAACCTTGGGACCCAGAAAAGCCAAGGCTGCCCTGCACAACGGAACATTTCTCAGGCTCAGAGATCATGATTAAGATCTGCTGCACTGACATGACCTAAAATAGAACTAAACCAACACTCTCCTCATAATTAGAAGTTCTCATTTTCAAAAGAAAAATTGTAAAAACATTTCTGAACCCACAGTAAAAATGGTTCTTTTTCTTTAATACTGTAAAACTTGTATGTTGATTTTAAACTAACACACCAGTATTCAGACTCTCTCCCCAGTTACACTTATTCCTTTAAACAAGAACTATTCACTTGATTTTTTTTTAAATTCTGCAAATACTTAAGATTAAAGGCAGGACAAAAAGTCTAACTATGCAACCAGATCTATGTTGGATTAGTTTACAGAAGCAGATTCAGATGTTAGAATGGCCCAGTCAAAGTCCAGCTCTACTAAAAGTATTTGAATATGAATAGCATACTAGAAAAAGTACGTTCACAAACACACAAACACACTGAGTTTGAGTTATTTTCCAAAGAGGAGAAATAATTGAATCTTTATATATGCAAAGCTGGTAGAGATACAACCAAAGACACTTGTGGCTGTACGTGAAGTGAAAGGAGATTCTACAAACTACTGATAGGTTCCTTAATAGAAATGCTTGGCACATTTTTCAGACTTTTACTTGTTCCCTTTTTCATCCACTCTACATTTAAGTGCTACTTTGTGTTATCTACCACAGAAAGTCTCAACGAAATTCATTTACAGCAGCAGTTCTCCAGCTGTTCAAAAGTTTGCAATGCACAAGTGAAAGAAAGGGTTGTTCCGTGGAGAAATTGTGAAAGAGAAATTCTTCTGCACTTCCAAATTAAAAAACATTCAACCAAAGTGAAATATCACATCACATTGAGTCACAGAAGTGCAGATAGCCGCAGTTATTTGGATCGAAGTGCTGGTTCTTCTCTCATCCAGCGTGACTAACTGGATTTGACACAGTGAGGAGTTGACGGCTCCCAAGTTCACAAAGCACATTCTGTCTGCCTGACCCCCCTTCTCCACGCGCATTTACAAACACACGCACACACGGAGCCCGCACACACAATCCTGTTTGGCATCACACTCTCACGCACAGGTAGACGGCAGTGTCACATAATCCACTGGGTAAACTCACCAAGACACACTGACTCTGCTTCACTGGGACACAAACAGAAGCATTGTGGACTCATGGGTTTATCATTACTGATCAATATGTGGCTAATCCTGTTTGCACAAACCACATAATTACACATTATTAAAAGTTCACAGTGAGGGCAGGAGCGTAAGAGCAAAAAGGCAGCATCTGTGAAGGACAGCCTACATGTGAAGCAACCACCAACCTGGAGTCAACTTTAACTTTCTGCCCTCTTTATCTGACCTGCGCCGAGTAGGCGACAGCTTGTCGTAATTTAAACTAATCGGATGATTCTCTCACTCTTCATAATCCAAGACCCAAAGGCTGGCGTAGGCTGATTTTGACGGGACTGCTGCAGGAGCTGAAGACGCTCTGGCGAAATGACACTGCACATGTTGGGGAGGCAATCGGGAATGTATAGGGCAAAAGAAAAGAAAATGTCAAATTCTGCACAGAACCTCGTTCAATTTGAGAGAAACACAACTTACAACCAGGCTACGTTATGATCTCATGGAAGTCAGTGTTAATTGATAGGTTAAGAGGTGACATTTAAGACGAGCACTGCGTACGAATGCGCTGACTCGCGTTGAATGGACTCTAGTGGATGTCATTTGAAGCCTCCAAACCAGGAGAGAGAAATCCAATCAGAAGGCTTCAGCACCACGGACAGCGAATCCTCACGTTTACCTAAGAACACGCTTTCAGCCGCCACACTTTTCTACGCCTGGTCTCACACTAATGCGTCTTTTCCTCAGTTTGACAGTATGAGACTCATGAGCAGCTCCCTTCTCACACACACAAGTGCAAATTCTTAAAAAAAAAAAAAAAAAAAAAAAAAAGCATAGCCCTAACACAGAGGAGCGTTAGATATCAAGGCTTTAGATCAGCTAAAAACAATGAAAGCAGCAGCGAGATAACATGCCCATTACTTAGAAATTGCAGTTTGCGCTTTCTAAAGTCAATACTGAGCAAACAGAGAGCTTTCCCATTAGGGAATGTGGGTTTAAGAGGGATACAGCGCAGGACTTACCGCGTTATCCTCGTCGAAGCCATATGTTTAACATTCAAATCTACTTTTCCACACACTGTTGCTGTCCGCCTCGGAAATCCAGGAAATAACATCCAGCACAACTAATCCAACCAGCCTGCTCGCTTGGTTGAACGCTCAGCCTACTTACTTTATCTATTAATTTATTTGTATTTTTTTTTTATTTTTTCTTGGGAAGCTGGGCAAATATTCCGATGACGGTGCGTTCAAGACGAAGAAACCGGTGTCTTACATAAAAGTAAAAATAAAATAAAATAAAATAAAATAAAAAATAGATGGCAGCAACGTTTGGTGCTCTAATAAAGTCCGTCTCTCTTCAAGTGTTCTTTAGTTTAAGTCTCCGCTGCGGGACTTAGAGCGCTGTAGGAGGGAGACAGAGCAACAGTCTCTAATGTTCCCCCTTCGCCTTCCCAACCGCGGAGTGAGACAGAGAGGGAGGGGGAAGGAGGCGCAAAGAGTTGGCGAACAGCGGCGACATCAGCTGAATGGAGAGAGAGAGAGAGAGAGAGAGAGAGAGAGAGAGAGAGAGAGAGAGAGAGAGAGAGAGAGAGAGAGAGTGTGCGTGTACAAGCCGTGACGCGCTCGTCTCAGGGGCAGCCCGCGGCACAGATGACGAACGTTGCGCCGTAATCTAATAACGTCCACAGCAAAAGGCGAACGGATTAGCCGGTGTCCGCTTCACTCTTCACCGCTTCGCTTCTTTGCGCCCCATGGCGGAGAAGGAGGTGTGGGGGTGTGTGTGTGTGTGTGTGTGTGTGTGTGTGTGTGTGTGTCACCGAATTCCTGCTCCTCAAGCAACTGCTCTGGATTTAAAAGCATCTGCTCTGCGCAAAAAATTAATCACTAACAGTGATGGATATATACATTGTGAAAATGATCTTTAGTTTTATTTTAATTTTTCTGTCTTTATTGTGCTGCTAAGACATTTGCTGTACAATGCACGGTGTCCCATTGAGGAGCAGAAAGGCAAACGCATGGTTAATATTTGGATTCAATTGTGACAATGATTTATTTCAGGATTTCATCCGTTTTCAATAAACTTTAATCTTTAATTTCAACTTTAATTTATCTTAAAAAAAAAAGAACCAAAATATCATATGAATTAACACTGCATGTCCAATACAATGAAACTGTATTGTGCATACAGTTTGGACTCTGAATTTTAATTATTTGAAGTCTAGAACAAAGGGAATGTTCAGAAGAATCCATGTGAATTCCACCATGGGGGTGCTTGAGAAATATCTGAGGACGAAAGAAAATCAAAACTGAATCCTGCAAAATGACAACGTCTCAAAACATACCTGCAAGTCCATTAAGGACTGGCTAAGAATTAAAGCATAAGTCCTGGGCTAAGATCTGGCTCCTGTGTTGATGCTGTGGGGTGACATAAAGCAGACTATCCAACCAGGAAACCCCTCTAACGTCTTACAGCTGAATGTATGAATGGAGCAAACTTTCCTTAGGATGATGCAAGACATTCATTAAGCACAGAAAGTGTCATAGTTCTAGTTCTTTCAACCAAACTGGATGACACTAGCCTTTGGAGAGTACAGCATCCTAAGTTTGGCCAGCTTGGTTTCAATTGAGATCAATTGACAAATAGCCATAAGCACAATTTTTAAACCTCCACAACGTGGGATATTTATACTAACGTCCACAACTTTGAGACATAACTTTTCCAGCTCAAAGAACCCAGCAGTAAGACTGGCCTTTTATTGGGCAGCCTGGAAAGTTACTACATTTTCATGTTCTTATTTTGTTATCTCCCTGAAAGGATCCATAAGTCTTATGGTTTTGGAAATTGTGTGTTGGTTGCAATATTTTGAGAAAGTTCCTCTTATGAGATCCTCTCCAGGTCTTATAATCCTCATTTTCCAAATCTAATGGTCTGATTCTCTGTTTACCTTCCCATGCTCACTGTTTATACTTTGTTGTGGAATTATTGAATATCAGCTTAATTATTAAAAGGTACTAGAATCCCAAATCTACCTTTCTTCCTTTCTGTATTTGGCTTCTTTTATCCACTTACCCTTGACAGCCATAGCAATCCTTTTATGCAGGTTGTAATTCTGTTGTTGAGAAAGCTTAGAAGTCAGTTTTTACTTAGCTTGTTTTAGTATAAGATGCAACATTTTTGTCAAGAGTTATATTAGATATAAGTTCATGGAACCTTTATTATATTCAGGTATTTTATCACTCATTTTTTCTACACAGGCTTTGGATTTTTTAGGGACTTCTGCCTATTCCAGGTGTGGATATCAGATGGACACAGTTTCAGTAAGACATACTAATTTGTAGAATAACTATCACCTTTTCAAAGTTTGAGGTTTAGCTTTATAGCCAGTTTCATCAAAGAATGTTCTCAAAATGTTAAGTAAAATATGTATTTAGTCTGATCTTGTGCTAATATACTATACTATCTTTGCACAGTATATTTGCTATACATGATTTGCTATTCATGACGCACTTACAGAGAAAGCTGTAGCGTTTGTCATCCAACATGTTATTAACTGTATGTGCCTTTGAGTGCCAAAGCAATTGTTCTTGACATCAGAATGCTAGAGGTACATACTCGGGGCTTGATGCTTAGCAGAATCAGACACTTTGGTGTTACACTGGTGTATTAGATGGATACGGTATGAGCTTTAAAGTCTCTGTGAAAAGAATTTTTCAATTCCTAGTCCTCCACATGCAATTCTTTGTTCGAACAGGAGCTTTAATTAATGTGAATTGAAAAAAAAAAAAAAAAAAAGATACAGTATGTTCTAACAGATTATCTTTAATGCGACGCCTTTTAATGTTGCCCACTATTTACACAAATATTATTTATTTACAAATAATATTTGCAGTTATTTTTAAATAACTGCTAAAGTTTCCATGGGGAAATGATAAGTCTAGGGTTTTTCAAACTTTATGCATGTTTTAACAGAGGCATTATGTTTACAGAGGACTGAAAGGCTCATCGGGGGTTGATGGATCTATCTGAAACCAGAGTTAAACTAGCAAAAAAAACAAAGAAAAACAGGTACAGCCAGTTTAACCACTGGCTGTTAGGGTTGATGTCTTCACAGCAGCCCTCCAATGTGCATTTGGGCTGTGCAGCAGTGCAGCTGCTCAGGCATTTTCGTTTTGCTTCATATTTTTTGCTCTGTGCTAAACCACAATGCTTCACCAATAATATTGATCAGTTGAATTTGAACAGGAGATAAAATTTGTATAAAGTTACAATGGTTCTGAAAATATATATTCATCCTTTGATGTTCCGTTTATAATGATATGTGTGCAGATAACACATATTCTGCATGTTTTATTGAACGATTCATCGTTCAATTATGTGTTTTACCTGCCTTAAAAAAAAACATAAATGAAAACTATCCATTGGTTAAATCTGGTGCAATGCATCTCTTCTTTTTTACTTGTATATAGTCCAGAAAAACAAACTTCAGCTTAACACAAAGTCAGAAGGAAAAAAAAAAAACAACATAAGTGATGACATGAGAGAAGTGTCTGGGTTTTTGAGAAATTTCTAACCAATTAGAATCTATCTAATGGTTTGATAGATGTCATTGTGGATGTCCCAGTAAATTCACCCCACCTGCAGTATGCTCAATGAAATTTTAAAAACAAAGAGGTCATCATCTGACTTTACAGGGTTCAGTTAGGATAAGTTCAGGGCAGTATAATCTGAAAATGATTGCTTTGTTTAAAGATGTTGACTGGAGAATAATAAGGAACGTCTGGAGCAGAGTTTGCTGGACAGATTATGCCAAAGTAAAAATGTTTTTTAAAGCGCAATGTTTTACAAAAATCAAACAGCATATGTGCACAAGCATGCCAGGTCAATAGCAATGTGCAGCTCCAGGACATGGAGACCCGGTATCGATAGAGTCGTTCATAAACTCTTCTGAATACCAATATGAATCTGTGTATCATTCATTTTTATTAGTTCATAAGTTAATGAATGGCTTAGCACCAAATACATTCAAGATCTGTTGTTGCATTGACCTTCCAGATCACTTGGGTCTTCTGGTTCAAGTCTACTTTGCAGCTCCAGAACCAGAACCAGAACCAACCATGGAGAAGCAGCGTTCAGTTTTTATGCTCCTCTAATCAGGAACAAACTTCCAGAAAATTTCAGAACTGCTGAAACACAATGTTCCTTTCCAGCTCCAAGATGAAACTTTTACAAACAATATATTTTTATACATATATTAAAACTAATTACTAAATATAACATGAGACAGTCTCATGTTGTAAAAATGAGCTCCTCTGTCTCTTCCCTGTGGTCCTACAGCCATCTGCAGAAATATTTCTAACAGATTATCTGTCTCATGTTACACTTAAAACAAGTATGTAAAAAAAAAAGACTTTTTTATAAAAGTTTTTTTTTCTGCAGCTTTAAATCAAGGCTAAAAAATCCAGTTGTTTGCAATTGTTTTTGATTTGTAACAGTGGGAATGTCAAAGTGTTTTCAACCCGTCATCGTTTTGCCTTACTTTGCCACTGCAGTGTAATGTATTTTTCTCGTTTGTTGTGTTATTTTCTTCCTAACCATGTAAAGCACCTTGAATTGCTCTGTTGCTGAAAATGTGCTCTTCAGATCATGTCGAGCATGGAATATTTTGATGCTCATTTCCAAGCACGGTAGGATGTTCATCTGCTGCGTCGTGCAGAACATTTACGTGTGTGTGTGTGTGTGTGTGTGTGTGTGTGTGGGTCATGCCAGTGTTGAATGAATCCCAAATCAAATTTGTGTGTGGTTCCAGTGCTGCCATGATTGCATGCAGAACAATTTCCAGGTCAAGCAAACCAAAGCAATAAAATATTCAATTCAAATTCAAGCCTACGGCCCGTTTTTCCACTTGGTATTTTTTTGATCCAAAACTAAAACTGAAAATATGAAAAACAAAACCTTTGTCAGTTTTGGATCCAATTCTAAAACAAATAGGAAAAAAAATTACTTTGATTTTTGTGTGTCAGTTGAAATGATACAAATGATTCTAGAGTCAAATGCGAGGGCATCTGTTTAACACAAAAACTAAAATCTGCTTAAATAGAAAGGCTAAATAAAATAAATAAAAACAAGACAGGTATTTATTTTGTTGTTTTAGGATTCTACTAAAGTAGGACCATTCCAGTGACAGTGTCTTTGATTTATGATGTAAAATATTCACATGAATGCCAGGATATGTGTTTTCACTACAAAGCATTTCATCGTAACAACACACTCATCATAAAGCAGTCCATGTTAAAGAAGTTTGTGGTGTAAATGAAGCAGATCAACTCACAGAAATAGCAAGGTTTTCAGATCAGGAGGAAAAAGATAAACTTGTGGTTATTGTTTTTACTGTCCATAACTAACCACCCGGTGTATTCATCAACTGTCTGCCACCACTGATTTTGAAGCTCAACCTGCATAAGAATTTTTTTTTGACAAATTCAATCAAACTTTCCGTAAATGAGATTTCTGATTTACATAAGAAAAATTGTGCTTTAGTTAGGCCTTGCTAAAAAGGAAAAACATTTTTAACGCTGCACCGTTCTGTATCATTCATGGCTTCCTCTGTCCGCCTCTACCTACCTCTGTATGTCTTGTTGTCTTTCTTTATCTGTTCATATTTTCTTGTAAAGTGTCCTTGGGTGTCTTGAAATGTGCTAACAAATAACATTTATTATTAAACTTTTATACTTAAAATGTGCTTTATTGGCAATCTCAAAAAGCATCATGACTTATCTAATATAATGCATGGATTTTTTTATTTTTGTTTTTAATCTTAAACCAAGTTCTTTGAACGTCATAGGAGAAATCATCCCTTTTTGTGTTTCTCTGTTTCAGACACAAGCTTTCATCTATTAAAAAGAGAAAAAATGTGACATAATTTAAAAAAAAATATCCATCACAGAATTTTCAGAATTATATTACAAGCTCAGGGCATTTTGCAGGAGGCACAGAGCGGGCTACTGTTGCTATTACAGTTTAGCTCAATCGTTACTGTTGTGATTCATGTTTTTTTTACAATTTGCTAATAAAATGTGTGATAGCAAGAGTGATAGCTGTAAGCCCACCATCTGCTCGGTTGTGTTACTGTGTATTTATTACTTTATTTTTAATTGTAGACATAGTTTCATAAGCGTTGGCTAAATGGAGCTCAGTATCTTGCAGTGTCGCTCCATCTGCTCTGCAGGACTGCAGCAACGCAACTTCATGTATGATAGAGCCTGCAAACAAGCAAAACTTCAACGACTACCTGTTTGATACAGAATAAAAGTTTAATAGGCACAGAAATGGACTCGCTGATATTCTTGATATCTGATTAGATCATCAAAAACTCAAACTACTACAAGTCAAAAGGGTTTGCCGGCAGAGAGCCAGGCCAATTATAGCTGCTCTACCACTGTGATCTTACCTGCGTGTCCATCTGCTCTGTACTGCTCTGTGGGATTACACGAAATCCTATTGAGCTCAGTGGCCGGCAGCCAAGATCAGAAGGTCTGAGCCAATCATGACAAGCCGTCAGTGCACACTAAGTTTGTCTTCACCAGCAAAGTCCAAGGTGGTTGAAAAGGAATCATAGCTCTGAAATTACAACGCACTCATTTGATGCTATGTAATGATCAGACGTCAAAAGTATCCCGTCAAGCCGCTACATCTGCAAGTGCGGCGAACGTGGCGCTCAAAGATGCTATCATGTTAACGAGACAGCGCCGATCCCATAAAAGTGAAAATTCTCTTTTTCGTTTGGAGATATCTGAAGACGCCGCTGCAGAGCTCCAGTACAAAGACTCGCAGAGAGACGGGATTTAATGAACATTCAGAAGGGTTTTGCTTTCAACGAAAAGCAGTTTTATTCCTAAACCTGCATATTTACAAAGATTTCTTTATCTCAGCTAATAATCCAGTTCCTCCATCAGTTTTCTTCTGGGTATTTTATGTCTAAACTGAATCAATGTAATAAGATGATAAATTACTTTTGGATATGCTTCCTCTGATGTACTACTGATAAGAAGCTTATATTGAAAAAAGAGACAAAAAAAATCTATTTCAGTTAAATCCTCTCAATAAGGTAAAACTTCTGCCATTTCTGCAGCTTTAGCAAAATGTACAACATTCCCCTGTTGCATAATCAGGTACTATTTATGCTGCTTCCTCTTAACTTGACATGATGATCAATTTGTGCTAAATGTATTTATCCTCAAACTTTCAATCAGCTTAAAGCAATGGAAAGTAAGAGCAGTGCTACCTGTGCAAGTGCAATAACAAACCCCACAGACAAAGGTCTAGTTAGATGTTCTACAAAGTAAGAAAATAATTTAGCATGTAAGTTTTTCTGCAAAGATTAGGATTTCATGAGTAAACAAATTTGCCAACAGCTGTGAAATGCAGCTTTTATATTTAGAACTCGTTTTAAAATGTAACTTAACAATTTTATACAGCTATATGACAAAAGTATAATTTGGTGGATATATCTTTATGGCAGAGCATGAAACTCAGCACAGTTGGATCATTTACAGTGCGTGACAGTGCCTTAATATCCCTTGAACATTACCACCAATTGTAATTGTTTTTAATGTCACATAACTAGTAAATAGGGCCTCCTTGCGTGTAATTTAATTTCAGTATGAGTACAACAATTCTCTGACGGTCTCAGAGGTTTTATAACAATACATCAGAGAACAAACAGCAACATGAAGGCCAATAAACACAGTTAAGTTATAATCGAAGGACAGATTAAAGCAGATTTAGGATGTAAACAACTAAGGAAGCAATTATCTCTTATACAAAAGAGGAATGAGAATAAAAGCAGACATACTGTGAGACAAAAAGAGAACTCTGTCTCCACATCTGGTTCATCCTTGCAAACAGTACTCTGATTCCTAAAAGTGGCATGTTTCTCTTTTTAAGCGAGAGCAATTAAAAATAAACAGCATGTGAAAGATGCTGGGGACAACAGTTAAAGGAGTGTCGACATCCACAGTGAAACAAGTCCATGAATCAGCAAAGGCTGAAAGGACATTTTAGATAAAAAGATGCTATCAATCCAAACGATTTCAATTTCAACTTACAAAAGCACTCAGGGACAAAGAGCTTATTTTTCTAGAGATGCTGAGATGGGAAGAAACCAAAATTGGCACGTTTGGCCAGTACGATAACTGGTATGTTTGGACCGACCAGGTGGAAAATGTCAAGCCTCAAAGCACCATGTCAACTGTACGTAGGCAGCAGCATAAAATCAATTCATTAGGAGCAAAAAGCATTGCTGTATGTAGAAATACTGAAGCGAATGAAAAAAAAAAAAAGATTAGGGAAAAATCTGTTTTCCAAATCGTCATTTACTAAGCATATTGCCACCAGTTCCTCCACCTTTATCAGGATGAGCCAGAATTCTAGAAAACTATTCAGAGAATCGTGTGGGAGGATATTCAAATGATTTAAAGTAAGTCATAAAGTTTATATGCAATTAAAAAAAAAAATGCTAAAAAAATGTTTGTAAATCTCTAAATTCAAAGAAAATGTATCAGAAAAAAGAAAAATGTACTCTGATTCATTTTTCGAGATAAAATATGTGCCTTTTCATACAGTGTGATGTCATGATGGGTTCTATTTTTCGAGCCCACATGCAGAACACAATACAGGAGAGCAGAAATCAGTTTAAGAAGGTTTATTATAAGTGAAAACAATAATCTGAATGTGCAATGATGAACTGGTCCGGGGAATCAGCGGTGACAGGATGCAGCCGGTTCACTAACGGAGCAGAGCAGAGTGGTGAGTTCAGGTAGCGTGGGAAACCGAAGCGGTTTCAGAAAACACAGGTTATTTCTTACTTGTTGTTGCAAGTTAGGATTCCTTGGAGGGTTACTGAGTATGTCCGGGGTCTCGGTATCTTTGTGGGTCCAGGAACAGCGGAGGAGTGCGGCGGGGGACGGACAGGTAGGCACAGGCTCAACGAGGACACAGAGGAGCGGAACGGCCGCCAGCCGTGGAATCCAGGGGGTACTTGAGATCAACGGAGAAGGTGAGTCTAGAAACTCGGGCAACCAGTGGGTTCGTTCCACGGCGTCACGAGGAGGGCTTTTCCAACAGGGAAAACAGCCAAGGATCTGATCAGTGGACCCAGGGCGTCACAAGGGATCACCTGAAGGCAACAGAGAAAACACAGAGAGTCACTGGAAGGTTCAGGGCACGAGGAACACAGAGACAGGCTCTAGGGGGCTCGGAGGTACCGTGACTGGCAAACACTCAGGCGCCGATGGACTGGCGGCCTACTCCTTAAGTATACCCCGTTGACGAGCCTAGATGGATCACAGCTGTGACCGATGACGACATCTCCGCACTCCGTCCGGAACCTGGCGCCATCTGCTGGTGGAAGGTGGACAAGGCGCACAGGAAAAAACTCCACAAAGACAACCAAGGACCCCGGAACATAACAGTACCCCCCCCTCAATGGTCG
>CAEFZY010010461.1:0-25676 GCA_903066815.1 Brachyrhaphis roseni
TTTGTTTAATTTAAAAATCAACAAGTCCACTTTTATTAGTTCTATTTAATCTAGCAATGAGTTTACTTGTGTGGCCCCCTCGAGATCAGATTAAGCTGTATGCGGCCCCTGAACCAAAATGAGTTTGACACCCCTGCTCTAAAGGCAGCACACAGACACACCTCATTTCCTGTTGTCTTTTTAATTGTTTGCCCCAACCACTGAGCAAAGCAGAGAATCGTACCTTCCTGGTGTGGTGTTGGGACGTATCTAACTCTCAACAGTTTCTAGTTCCCATAACTACAGAAAGAGTTGGTTGATACTAATAGATTATTTTCATGTAGAGAAATTCAAATACATTTTCAGGTTCTCTTTCCCCCCATCATTTGCATAGAACTGGGTAGATTCCAAAATCCCATTTGCCAATGAATGCATGCTTAGTACTTGCTTATGATACTCAAGAAGCCTCACAAATCAAACAAGATCAATTAGTTAAGAAACATGTGTTGAAGATATAAAACATCACTAATGTCTTTCACCTAAAAAAAAGGTTGAAGGGATGTGATCCTTCTAGGCTGGACTGTTAGAATTCTGTACTAACAGAATCTTCCAAAATGATTTTTTTTCCACATTTAGATAGTTGCCGTCAGACTGCAGTTTTTTTGGGGGGGTTTCTAACAGAACAATGGAAGGCAAATCTTCTCACATGTTGAACAGCTCTGTTTTTTCTTTAGCTGTGCTGTGCTATCATTATGACCAGTGAGCTGGAGAACCACACACACTGAATATCATTTCTCTTCTATATTATTCCTAATCTTGCATATATCATTGTTGTTACTCTATACTTATTGCTGTTTTCTGTTCAACCTTTAGTCACTGGCCTTCCATCCTGAACCTGTTTGTATTGGAAGAATATCAGAGTTTTTTATTTTTTTAAATGGCTACATGGAAAATCAAAGCTCTTGATGTCTCAATAAATCAGCCGGGAAGTTAAAGATTGGGTCTAGATCAGTCTTCCAATTGAACAATGACAATAACTTCACTAATAAATTAGTTTTGGATTTACCATCACAAAGCCCTGTTCTCAATCTTACAGAATATTTTTAGTTACTTCTGCAGGCAACATTTCCAAAGCTATTGTGAGAAGCTTGTTATAGAAAAGCATTTGACCCAAGTCATATGTTGAAAGGCAATTCTATCAAATACAGAAATGAAATGTATGGAAGCATCTAAATTAGAAGAAAAAAACAACAACATTTAAACAAATATTTTTGGGTCCCCTGACTGGTATAAACCAGACAAGCTGTAGTTTGAGTAATATCTGTACAATGTATGTGAATATCTGGTTTCATTAAAAAAAAAAAAAAAAATGTTGTACTGGGCTTCGAGCATCATCAAGGGAATGTCAAACTTTAATCTGAAAAAAAGTGGACCTCCCAGGTGTCCCTGTGGATACGAAGCTGAATGAGATGGCGTCCACACGTGACCCAGAGTGGGTGGCTTCATATCTAGTTCCGCCTCACAAACTGTCCCAATGCTGGCTGGGCTTCCTCCAGCAAACAGGAGAGAATCAGACCAATTCTGCAGTGATAATACCTGACACACACCCCCACCCCCACCCCCACCCCCCCCACACACACACACACACCCACATGCATCCCCCCACGCATGCACGCACAACAACAACCGCCCTGGTCACAACACAGAAAACAGAAACACAAACTAATTCTCACATTCAACTAGATGGAATGGATGTGAGTGGAAAAAAAAAAAAAGTTTTTTCATGGTTATTATAAATATAGAATGAGAAAAGTACAAACACCACACTCATACCACCTTCCTCCCCACATGCTTTTGTGTCAATGACAGGAAGAGACACTAATCTGGGAAGATGACATTCCTCTCATACCTCCCTCTGCTCTCCGCCTTACATATCTAGCAACAGAAAGCTCAGTGGATACATGTGATGGAGGAAAGGCAACCACAGAAAATAGAACTGGAGAAAGAAACACTGAAAGTTATTACAGACTGCAGCTGCAGCATGTTTCTTCTTGCATTTGTTTCTGACAAACCTAAAGCAGGTAAACCAAGACAGACATTTGCTTACAAGCTGTTTACAACTATATGATTAAATCTACATATTTATGCATATAACCTCAGCAATCTCTGCTAAAAGAGTATCAACCACAAAAAGTAGCTTTATTCAAGAATTTAAAGTCAAAACTAAAATTGAGTCAGTTGAGTTTCTGTGTGAATGTACATGGAGATTTGTTGCACTGGGAAATAACTTGGCCTGATGCATTTAAGTCAACACACCAGACAGCAACTGTCTGAGTTTGAAGAAGATTTTTACTGAAACTTTTGGAGAGACATTTTCCCAGTCTGAATGGCAACAGGGTTACACTTGAGGTCACACACCATATTTAGCAGAAACATGATTAGCAGTGAGACTTTTGTGTGACATGACTGCTGATAGGAATCTGTCCCACTGCTGATTAATGACAGGATTTAATATTTTTAATAGAACTTGTGAAACAAGGGTTGGGTCAAGTCAAATTGATTTAAACTCCCCAGCTACTTACTAGGTGTACATGTTCAGCTGCTTAAGACAAACAGTGAGTCAATCAACCACAGGAATGTAGATGTGGTGAAGTTGACCACATCCACATCTAGCTGAAGTTCAAAGAGCATCAGAATGTAGAAGGAAGGGGATTTAAGAGTCTGGACATAATGTAGCATGATAGTTTGTTCCATATAGACTGGTCTGGAATTCAAAACTTCTTCAGAAACGTTAAACATAAGACAGATTATTATTGTTATTATTAACTCAAACTCCTAATTGCAGTGGCTCTCTAAAATCATTCAACAAAAAAATGTTGAATGATTCAATAAGCCTCAGTGTCGGCAGCAATGTTCACATGTTGGGATCAGATTTTGCCATTACTAAGCAATATTGTCTTGAAACATTTTTGGTCAACTAGTCTCAGCTGACCATAGCTTAAACATCACAGGCTGAGAATTGTTGCAGCAGATTTCTTATGCCTACTTCAGGCAGGATAATGCACCAAGTCACAAAGCTCAGACCATCCCCACCTGTTTTATTTAACATCACAGGCAGTTCACTGTGCTCCCATGTACTCCAGAGTAACCAGATCTCAATCCAACATGGCCTTTTTGGCATGTGGTGGAATGGGACATGCTAACCATGCTAACAGCTACTGCCACAACTGTGTGACACCAACATATCAGCAACTGACAAAAATCTAAGAAGACATGAACTACTTTACCCCTTAATTAGTAAAGTAAATCATGTTCAGTTAACGGTTAACCAAAACAAGAAAAAAAGTAATAATTACAAAATATTTGATTTATTATAAACTGCAAACTCTAGTATACAGAGTTTGCAGTATATGAGGCTTCTGGCCTTGTATACTTGACTCATTTAGAATCATAATTTTTAATGCTGCAGGCTGATTCACACATACATTCTCCAAGTCTGGTTGCCAGACAGTGTAAAGTTAAAGTAAAGTTCAGTGTAAAGCTCAAGTGCAACAAATTCTATCTGAATTTTCCTACTAACTTCTGGGAGAAAGCAAAGGCAAAGCTGTGAAATGAGAAGTTCTTGTGGTCAGAAATGATACTTTGTGACAGGACTCTAATAGCCTTCATGGAAACTCGTATTACAGGAAACAAGTTTCAGATTAAAAAAAGAGGGAATTTACTTCTAAACTTTGAGCCTAAGTCAGCAGCAAGGATTGCATCCTGGATCATGTAATATTTTATATTTTACAGGGTTTTTACAGATATACAACACCTCAACTGATAAAGCTAATTGATCAAGGCCCTTGTTAAGGAAGGTAAAATAAATAAAATGTGGCCCAGTTCCCAATGTTTGGGTGTGTGATCAGCACATATTCGAAAAACAGTTTGCTTTTCAAAAATTCTGGAATTTAACCCTGGAATCCAATGATTCCAGAGTTAATTACATGTCAGTGAATTAGCCACTTTAAAGTCTTTTGATTTACAAATTAGGAAGACAAAACTATCCTCTGATTCTTTGCTGCTTTTGTAAGATTCAAGAGTGAAACAATAACTGAACATCAGCAAGTGTGAGTACTTCTCTAACATTTATCTTTAGCAGTTTGCAGGTTGAAGGAGAGACACCATCGATTACATCAGAGAAACAATTGTTGTTCCACATAAATCAGGGAAGGAATTTCAGGGCCATTTCCAAACTCTCAAGTAAATTATTTTACAGAGGGAGAGGTTAGGATGGGAAAAGCATTTAAGACTACACTCAGAAACTGCAAAAAATTCCAAGACCATTTCAAGCCTCCATCACAAAACACATTTAGGAAGGAGTCAGATGTCTCCTCGTCATCAGTGTTGTCTATTATGGACCAAAGCAGCGAGTGTGGACAAATAAAACCCGCCACTGTTTGACCTGGAGGTAGTTTCTGCTCTGTAACAATCAACCTGTGTAAAGGTTAGCTGACCTCCAGCTCAGGGTGTGATGTAGTGATAAGTCACTGGTTGGTCAGGGAGTTAGATAAACACACCACAAGTAATACATCACACACATTCTTTCAACCCATGAACACATGGAATGTAAAGTTCTCAAAGACGGATCTAATAACTGAGCCGTTCTTCAGTAGTGGTACTTGCAAATAAATCTGAAAGCGTCTCACACCACTGATGTGTTTCACCCTGCTTAGTGGAAGGTGTGACATGCAGAACCAACCTGGCTCAGTTCTTCTCAGACGGGCTTATTATGTAGAGGTTTTGTTTTTAAAGGAAGCTGCAGAGTCTATCGACATCATATGGAATATTACATAGAAAAAGACAGTGTTTGACTAGAAGGACTAATCTTGTCTTAATACTATGTGGGGGTATAATTACTTTTTTACAAAGTTGAATCAGTCAACAATACGTCATCTGGAACAGTGTGGTATGATAGATGAGCCAACAAGGAGATGCTTAGCCAGTAGGGACTCGTTCTTCTCTTGCTGTGTACAGGTAAAACCAAAAACAAACTTTAAATTTGAGCATGATTGTTTAATTGGTTTAATTATTATTGCCAAAGCTCAATTGTTTTAATGATCTTTACAAGTGAACTGGTTTTGGGCGTATAGAGACCCGAGTTACATTAAGAACTGTTTCATAGAAACCAGTCAAACCTGTTGATTTACATACCAAGCAAGACTTTACACACGCAGCTAACATGAAGGCAAAGTCCATGTAAGTCTGTCCTTACACAGAGCAGAGTTGACATTTGGCTACAATCTCAATAATAGTGCTTCCATACAAATATAAAACACACACACACACATAGTTGACACATCCCTTTAACTGAACAGTTCCACCCAAAGTGAACTAACAAAATGAAACTATGTACATCTGATTATATTGTATGCCACCAGAAATCCACTGTGATACTATGGAATAAAATGTGAACTCAGACATGAACCGGTTTCACATCAAAAGGAGAACAATACACCAACTTCTAAAAATGGATTTACCTCGTCACACCTCCTCTTTAGTCTTCTGTCCTCAGAGATTTCAGGTCTAACACAATGCAGGCTAGTTAGAGTAGAATGTAGTGAGGAAAATATTTAACTTTACTTTAAAGTTGCTTCAATCATAGTAATTGCAGCTAAACAGATAAAAAGTGGTAGCCTGGCCATCACTTTCCAACGCTGTTCCACTCAATTCTCATCTACCTTCTCACTTTGGGATTTCTCCTATAGAGCTGGATTTCTCAAGATGAATTTCATTAGGGCCAATCAGTGAACAGTTGTGAAAGATGTCTTTTTTTTAACTCTGTTTTAGAATTGTAGTCTGCCTATGGTTGTAGTTTGGCAATGGCAGCAGAGGAATAAAGGCATTCAGTCTGTGTTGGCCACGCCTCCAAATACTGAGAAATTAAAGTCTGAGCAAGTTTAAACCTGACAAAGACGTTGTGGCCCCTCATTAACAGCCATGTCTCATTGTATTGAACTTGTTTACAGTGCATGCAAGTTCAATACGTTTCATGGCACTGCTGCTTTCACGGTCAAGCTGGAGCATTCCATATGTCACAGCCAGAAGATAGTGATTGAGTGAAACAGTGGTCTCAAGCTGGAGTCCTGCAACTTTTTGATGTCTCTTTGCTTCAGCACACCTGGCTCCAATATGAAGTAATTAGCAGAACAGTGTAGAGGTTGACTGCATGCTAGAGAGGCAGTTTCAGTATTTGATTCAAGTGGAGGACAAGGAACACATGTAAAAGTTGCAGGACTTTGGCCTTAAGAACTGCAGTTTGAGACCACTGTGGTGAAATCAAAACCAATCCTTTGAAACTTCAACAGAATCCATGCCTCCAGCAACAGCCGAGAGTTCAGACCCTCTGGAAAAGGCCAAGCACTGGAAAAGAGGAGGTTTCAGCTAAAAAATATTATACACAAATTCACACATCAGTACACAGATTGGTAGGCACTGTGGTCTGAAGTGCCTTGGGGCAACATGTGAGAGGAGGAAGTTAGTGTCTAATCCACCGAGTAACCATACGTCCAACATGGATGCAGGTCAGGAGCAGCGCCCAGACTCCCTGGCTTATTTCCATTAGTATGTTAGGCACAAGCACTTGACAGCAGATCAGCACAGCAAGACACTGGGAACATATCAGAGCTTGTAATTTTTCCTTTTTTTGCACTAGCTTTAATGAGTTTAAATGTTTGAATTTCAACATTTGAGCAGAATTAGGCCTAAAGCTCAAGTCACCTTTCTGTTCACTTTACCAACTGTATTGTACTGAGTGTTTCTCAGCTCCATTTCCTCTGAGGAAAGTCAGTGTGTGTTTATGAAAACTGGAGAAGCATCTACAGAATTAGCCAGTACCACTAACACAGGTCACTCTTTACTGAACTGAGCACAGCACTGTGGCTGGAGGAACAGGTTCATTCATTTTAATGTTACATTTATTCACTGAAAACAGGTGGCGTAAAATTATCTTCCTAATGCACACACATATCCAGAAAAACATCAGCATTACAGAAAGAAAGGTTCCATTTCTGTCAGCCAAGTTGTTTGCGACTTTTTTTTAAATGACTTGAGCTTCCATGAAACAACGTGGGGTTGTTTTTAGGGCTGCTCTCAGAAAAGAGTCTTTCCAAATGCAAATGATCCAGAAAGTAAGGGAGGTTCTCACCCCACCCACCTGAATCATCAGGAGGCTAAAAAAGCAAAACTAACTACCACAAAGGAAAGTCTTCAACTAGAGGAGATCTTGGTCTGAAATGTCAACAGCTTCGAATATGTTCTGACCTCCATCAAAGTCAGAGGAATTCACTGGTATAGTATTTAATATAGCTACACCTGCAAACGAGCCAGCTAATTCCTTTCATTCCCAATCCTTGTCGGGTTTTCATTTGTGGCCTCAGAACTATAAACCAAAAAAACTAAAGACAAAACAAATAACCATAGCCAATTAATCCATCCCAACCAACCTGTTCAGGTATTAAGGTAACGCCATCTTAAACTTAAAGTATTCTTTGGGTGTGGTGAAGTGTGGCTCTCTCGATTAACACTGTTTTGTACATATCAGAGCTAAACCCGACATCATTGACACTGAGGCAAACTCCTTTTAATCACTTTCCTAATGTGCCAAAACAGTTTGATATTAGGTGTTTTTTGGGCTGTATATACAGAACTAAGCACATTAATTTTGTCGCGTTTGATTTTTTTCAGTCTTGTCAAAAAACTAATCCACACAGATTATGAACAGCAGCTTGGTAGCACATGTCCAGCTGCTGTCCACAGCTAGAGATTGTGATTGAGGAACTCACTGAAGGCTACTTTAAGAAGTCCAGTAAAGCCAGTTTAAGTGCCTAAGGCTGTGTCACAACACACACAAATGCACAAGCACTCACACCATGTGGAGGAGCAGGCTGAACTGCAGGAAAACAGATTGCTCAATGCAACATCTGATTCTCCAATAACTGAAAGTGTCTGCCTATGCTGTGTCTGCGTGACACAGCTTCCCGTTTAACACATTTTCCATTCAAATTTTTCTTCACCGGAGCGATGGCTATTTATAGAAGAAGAAAACAGTTTCATCAGTTTGATCACTTCATTCAGTAACTGTTACA
This sequence comes from Brachyrhaphis roseni, assembly GCA_903066815.1. Taxonomy (NCBI): domain Eukaryota; kingdom Metazoa; phylum Chordata; class Actinopteri; order Cyprinodontiformes; family Poeciliidae; genus Brachyrhaphis; species Brachyrhaphis roseni. Next base: position 8,106 of record CAEFZY010010461.1, read on the forward strand.
CACACATTATTAAGCTTATAGCTCTCTTAGAAACCTGTTCTGTACACCAATCTTCACACACAGGAAATAAACTTTAAACACAAAGACATGCCAACACACAGATTCCTCTTGTCCCACCTGAGCAGCAGCAGCAACACCGGTCCAGGAACCATCCACAGCAACGCTGGGCCTGCTTCATCCTTAGGCACACATCCTACATACACATCTTTCTCCTCACACCTACACACAGACGCACACGCCCAAACTCCGACTAGTCTGGGTTGATCACAGGTTGATTAGAGGTGTGTGTGCATGGCAGGAATGTCCACTCCACACTGCTGTGATCCAGAGAGAGCAAGAGACACCAGCTGAGGCTGGAGGAGGAGCCTGAAATCTTTCTGCCCCTCCCTCCTCCGTCCCACTGTCTCAGACACACTTCACTTCTCTGGAACAGAAGTCATTGTTAATTACTGTAGAGGCCTTCTCTGTGTGTGTAGAGCAGGGACTGCAGTTAAAACGCTGTGTGTGGTTTCCATAAAGCTCCTCTTCTCAGAACTTCCCAGGCTCAACCTTTTTGTTGAAGATCTCTGCCCTCACACTGTTTCTATGTTAGCTGTAGAAACTCTATCAAAACGTAGAGCTCAGAAACAGAAATGGTTCCTTTTTAACTGTGACAGCTGAACTCCACCAGGAGCTCTGAAATCCAAGCAATAGGGCCAGTTCAAGATTTACATGATATCAGTTGTGACCTTTGTTTTTTAGGTTGAATATAGGGACAGTTTACCATGGTATCTTCTCAGATAAAATAGACCTATGCACATTTCAAATAGTTGCAAAACCCTCAGAACTTTAGAAAAAGTTCTCCTGCTCTCTTGGAGTACGTTTTTGCGTTAGCATAACTGATGCTCAAGCCAGAGGAAGGAGTTAGCAGGGTCTGCTTTAGTTAGCTAGTTAGCTGCCTAATCAGACTGTAGACAGCTAATGTTGGGCTTAGAACTCTTGTGTTGGTAATAGACAAACACTTAGCTTGGGGGTCAAAATTGGATGTATAGAGGGATGTATAATTTTACATAATGTAGAAATAATAGTTTGTGTAAAGGAATATTGTAAATATCTCTGTTTTTGTTTTGGTAGAGGTAGATATAATCTAATGTATAGATTTTTATTTTCCTTTATGTAATATGATTCTGTTGAACCCAAGTAAGAATACCTGAAGCTCTACTTCATCTAATGGGAATGTTTCTAAACAAGTAAATAAATGCTATCAGATATTTCTGTTTTTACTTTAAAACAAAGACTTTGGGAATCAACTAGATTTTTCTTAGACATAGAAAAGACAAACCTCAAAACTACAGCCACCTGTTAATGTCTGTTCTAATGCAGGGGTGGATGTTCAAAGTCTACAATATATTGCTGAAGAACTTTGTCACAGTTGTAAATCATTAATTTGTGTCCAATCAGATAAGGTATCAGATATGTGCCAAGTACACATTCAGACCACAAGTACGCCTTTTAGTAAAAAATTCTACATAATATCCACATCTGCTCCACCCAGAGGAACATTGATAAATTGTGTGCGACTCTTATGATTCTCTCAAGACATTATATCATGTCCATGAATAAGTTTAAATGATTTAAAATGTTTGACTGGAATCTGCTTCCTCAGTGATCTGATGATGAGCTCTAGCACCATGGCTGAATTATGAATAAATGCTTACATCCATCACTGCCATAGTTTTTATCATCTATTGTGTGAAAAAGCTTATTCAAGTCTGATTTTAATTTAATTTGATATTTAATGAAAACACTGCAATTTTGAAATTTTGATTTTTCAACATCAGCAGAATATTTGCACACATTTTTAATGGGAACTAAGCTAGTGTAATCTGCTGGTGGTCAGAAGGCCCAACAGTGGGTGCCAGTCCATGGAAGCCTGGCTTCTGTCAGACTGCCCCAGGGCAGCTGTGGCTACAATCTGAATCTCTGAATGTAGTGTGAAGCACTTTGGAGTCCACTGGACTTGATAAAGAACTTTTCAAGTTCAGACAACTTACTATTTACTGTCACCCCTGTAGTCACAGTAAAGGGGAATAGACATGTTTCTCCACTAACAGAGCCATACTGCTGAACACTGTGCTTTGGAAAAAGTAGGTCCTACCAGCAACCTGGTGGTAGGAGTTCAAAAATTGTTCTGAATCCAAGTAGGACTCAAAAAAGGACTCCTAACAGTAGATCTAACACAGTCTAATGGATTCACAAACAATGTTAGGCTGTATCAAGTCAAATAATATACTATTAAGCCAGTGTCTTCTGCTTTGTCTGACTCCACTGATTTGAATTTCACTGTGATTGAAAGTTTTTATTCTCTAAATTTAAACTGTTTGTCAGAGTAGCACCATAAAACAATTTTAACTAGTTCATCGTAAAGTCAGTTAAAACAATTTTAAAATTCAGTTTAGTTCATGTACATGACAACAATTTATAACAGGAAATATGACATAATTAGTCCAATTTATCAATAGTTTTGTCCATTCATGGACCTGAGCTTAACAGGTCCATGAACTAAGCTCAAATCCAATTTGACCCTCTCCAGCTAAGTCTGGGGGAATGTTAAGGTACTTCCAGGCTAGTGAGGATAGGTAGTTCCTCCAGTGAATTATGGGTCTATGAGACTCTGCAAAACCCTTTTGATGCAGAGAGACAGCAGTTCTAACAGGGAGAACAGCTAACCAACAGATGAAGCTTATTTTAGTCACTTGTATCCAGAACCTTGTTTATGTGCTTATGATCCATGCCTCGTGACCATAAAAATCAAGAGCTTTGCTTTTTGAATCAGATTGCTCATCACCACATCAGGCTTGGGCAAAGCCCGTATTACAGCAGACAAAGCCCCAATCTGTCTCCTGCTCCTTCCTGCCACAACTCGTGAACAAGACACAGAGACAGCTCAACTCTTCCATTTTGAGCAGAGACTCACTCAAAACCCTGAGGGATCGGTGCAACTTTTTTAGGTTTACATTCTGCTGCAAACACCCCAGTGCACACTGGAAGTTGTGGACAGAAGACCAGAACAAAGTCACATTACATGCAAATCCCCAACATGAGGTTCACAAAGCAAACAGCCACCTCTTCACACACTGCCTTGACATTGTGTCCTTGAACACCCTAAGAACCGTCAGGGACAAGGGGCAGCCAGACGGAGTTTAACATGCACCAGGAGCAAGCTTCACATCGTAACAAGACAACTCTTGCTTTGGTTATAAAAGAACCAGATAGTCTGATACTCCTGCAGCCCCCCTCCCAAAAAAAGGCTCAGCAACCCTGAAGAGTAAAGATCTTGTCTAATACAGAAACAAATTTAATGTAAATGTATTTTCAAATTTATTTCAATCCAATAAAATCAGTCAGGTTCAAAACCACTTACAGTTGGGTCCAACATAAATAATGATGCCAGCAGATTTAGATTTATTATAGTTTTCATTCCAACAAGAAGTTCTTGTCTGATATAAAATTGAAGTAAACCTCTAAAGTGTATCTGATTACCCAGCTCTGAGTTCCTGCGCACTCGTATTAGTACCAGCACCGGAGAGTATTGGATAACAGCAGGCTGAATGATGACTGTTTTCAGCCTAGCTGCTGGTCCTCCAGCAGGGGGGGGAGATTCTTATGAGCTCTGCAGCAGCAGATCAGGAAACACACGAGGACATAGCCTAGATAAAGAGTTTCAGGAACACTGTTTCACTGCAGTGTCCCATTTTATTCACCTTCAACTTCTGATGACGCTCCCCAGCAGGAAATGGCAGACATTAGGTGTGAATGCTTGGACTGCAGCTTTCCTTACCGCAGTCATGAGACTGCGGTAAGGAAAGCTGTCCTTAACTAAGGTAAGATAGGCAGAAACTCAGACAGGCAAATAACATCAACAGTTACAAACCACACTGACTTCATCTGTCAGCCAGCTGGACTAATCCAACTCTACTGTCATAAACAAGTGCAGCTGTATTAAATCCAGCTTTGTAGTTGCTCCTATTATAAATGCAGGCAGAATTTTTGTAGATTTTAAACATTTTCTTGTCTCTTTATTTCGTATTTTCCAGTAGTGGAAAAAACTGCTAAAAGAAATGGAAGCTTTTCAGTCTGAGGATGTGAAGAACAAGGATTAAAGACATGCCTTTTAATCTGTCTAATTCTTCCTTTCACTTCACTTTAGAGTTTCACAGTCTTTCAGAGAGGACAAGGAGACCTACTTTATGAAGCAGTCACAAGACACCTGCTGCCCAGCTACACCCCCTCCCCTACACACACACCTCTGAGCCTAAAGAGTAGTTTTGGTTTGGGTTTTATGATAGGTTACTGTAGTGTTACAATGTAGTTAGTCATGGAATGGTTGTAAACACAGAGGTCAAATATAAGACATCTCACCACTATTTGGGTGTGTGGGTGTGTGTGTGTGGGTGGGTGAGCTTTTCTAAGCATAATGGCTGCTGTTTTTCCATCTACATCTAGACTGACACAAGGTAACCACGTCATTGACAAAAGCAAGAAACAATATGACTGAGGCAGGTAAGTCAGTTGATCTTACCGTGTGCGCGTGTGTGTTGGTGTCAGAGGTTTAGTCTCCTGCGAAGTCAAATATTGACCTGTTAAACCCATTACCCACCTAGAGCAGGGCCTGTTAAATCACAAAAACAACTGGTCCTGGCAGGGAGAATGTTTAGAGCAGCTTGGTTCAAATACTGCATGTCTGATAAAGTCCTGATAAGACAAGGAATGAACCTGACCATTGCAGCTGAGGACGGAGCAGTCAGTTTCATCAATAACCTTACTTTGGTTCTGTAAAGCACAGCCAGTATGACGAAGTCAGCTTTCTATCACCTGAAGAACATTTCCATGATTTTGTGTTTTTTAAGACAAAACACTTTGAACTGCCTTATTGCTAAAATGTGCTATACAAATCAGTTTGATTGATTGATTGATTGATTGATGCAGGAGGAAACCAAGTGCTGTGTCCTGATGCTTTCCTGCCTTCTATATGGAACAAGTAATGATGGGACTCAACACAACTCAATACCACCATCTGCAGGACAAAAACAGCCAATACAACAGGAAGGAGCAAAGAAAAAAACTTAAATATCACATTTCATGTGTGGACAGTGGTAATCACAGAAACTAAACAATAAAATGTCATTGGGTGGTATTTGTTTGGGCAACACATCCAAAAGAATAGGTATTTAATTTTGTTGAAATCTGAGGAATTCAGAAGCCAACACATTTCTATTTTGTGGAAAAGAATCTCCTCCTGGTGAAAGAGGCCAAGGCAACAGGAAATTCTAAATAAACAATTACCTGCACTTTCAACAAACCACCAGCAGGAGAAAGTACAGCTCAGTTCTTCAATGTTGATTGTCCAAAAGACAAACTGAAGGTAGTAGTTCATATAAATATGATCATTTTTATGCAATGATTTTGTCTCCAAAGGACATTGACATAATGCATATCAGGTTGTTGCAGGGTGCTTTGCACATTCTGAGCATCACTGCTAGCAGACTGTGAGCAGGACTCTCCTGATAAATGGTGAGGAACTGTTCCTACCTTTCCCTGAGCTGAAGAAGCAGTCCATCTCAACACTGGACCGAGAATGAGAGACGCAGAGAGCTGAGCTGGGGACCAGCCCCTCCTGAGGCGGGCTGCGCTCTGTGGTTCGGACCAGACACCAGCCGGGCCGCTCTGTGGGTCGCTCCAACAGCTCTACAGTCTGGCCTGCAGTGGACACGAGAGATGGTTGTCTCACTTTAAAGTCACTGGAAACTGATGCGTAGGAGGAAGGTATGAGCAGGTCTCACCTGTGCTGATGGACAGCTCCGTGCTGCATCCTGCTGTGAAGTCCTGGAGGACCACGGTCAGCTCACACCCACCAGAGAGCTGCAAACAGAGAGTACCACACATCACAACCTGCAGAGTAATCACCTGTTCCACCGACACAGCACTGTCCACATTCCTGCTCTGGAACAGAGAGAGATCCAGAGTTTAGAAACTAACACACAATCAGAAACAGCTTCACTACAACAGAGGATCCCTCTTCACCAAGCATGAGAAGTTTGTGTTGAGAAGTTGCCTGCGTTGTTAGGTTCACTGAATGTAAAACCGTTTAGAAAGAGATTCTGCAACAACTTAAGACAATGTAGATTCTTTTATAGAGGTGGCCATATTTTATTCAACAGAACAAGAAGAAATTAAAAGGTGATCATGGTGGTGTGGTTGAGTGGTGGAGTGCTGTTGATTGGCATGTCAGCAGTATTGTTCAAGTATACTTAATTTTTTTTAACCCCTTAACTCCTCCAAAATCCTTACATCTTATCCAATGGATCTGGCTTCCTCATAACAGTTAAGGAGCTGTTGTTGTGTAAACACCTCTAAAGCTTAAATTTTAATGTTTCCCAGAAATAGATTTTAAATGATTGTCTTGGTACAGTAGTTTGTAGTGACTTGAGCAGAAGTAAAATTAAATACAGTTGCAATCTTAGTGCATGTCATACCAAACAACTATACTTGTGGTTTTATTGGATTTCAGTCTGCCACTAGCAAAACCTATTTTCAAATGATTGATACAGGATACCAAAATAAAGCTAAATCTAAGGAGGAAGGCCATCCCTGGTTTTTACAGATTATATTGCCACTGGCATTTATCATAAAAATTAATATAAGCCTAAAGCATTGGGCCAGATCTGACCATAAGAACTCCACCCAAATATAATAAGGCCTTGGGCCCATCAATTTGTAAAAACGTTTTCACGTCTAATGAGTCTAATTGTGGAACCACTCTTCAAAAGAACAGCACACAGCCAAGGACTAGCATGTGCTCACTGTGACCTCTGTAACCCATGTTAATGTTTACCCCTGAGAACAGGAGAAGGAAGCTGAAGAACTCAAAGTCCTCATAAGCTATGCATCACTGTGTCAGCTTCATGGCATTGACGTGGTTAGCTACGTTAACCTGGGAAACAACACACACACAGACCCCAGCCCTCAGCATTTACACACCAGTCACATTAACACGGAGTGATCAGGCGGTCGGCCTGGAAACACGAAATCCAACAAATCCCAAAATTTATTCATCAGTCTGTGTAGACAGAGCAAAACTGTTTTGTCACCTATCAATAAGACTTGGACTGTTGTAAAAAAAAAAAAAAACAACACAATCTGACTAACTGATAACACTTTAAATATTAAACATCTGGTTTCTGGTAGTGAATCAAATTAATTAGAGATGTGTCATGTAACAACCAATGAGGACTGCAGAGCTGCTTAAATCTGACTACAGGGGAACTGATTGAGACGGGAGATGGTCCAGAACTGTGTCCATCAACAACATAAAATCTCTCCAAATTCTTCCCTGAATGTTGTTCAGCAAACATTCACCAGCACAGGAGCACAGCACATCTTTCAGACACACAGGATGAATAAACTGGACAAACTGCTGGAAAATGTAAGTAGTGGCAAGTTTTAATTGAGGCCAAATCATCCTTCTCTATTTGCTCTAATTTCTCTGTTTTGGAAAATGTTAGGTGGTGTGTGAGTGTGTGCGTGTACACTGTAGTGTGAGCTGGGCTTAAGATCTCCTAGCAACAAAGACTGTTGTTTCTATAAAGGTGCAGGTGAACTTCTACCTGACAGATGGCCTCACACACACACCCCCGCCACACACACACACACACACACAGTTGTTTTCAGTCCTTCTGGCTAATTAGAGCTCAGTTCTGTTCAGGTCTGAGTCGAACCATCCAGCCCGTGTGGTGCGGGTAACAAAAATGTTCCTGCACATTTTCATATCAAATTTCAAAGTATTTTTTGGCTCCAATTTTCTGTTCTGCCTCTGTTCACTTGAAGGTTATGTATAAAGTAGAAATACAAAAGTTCAGTTTGTACATACTAAAGATTTTACTGCAGTGATCTGGCCTTAAACACCACCGACTGCATGACATGAAAAAATTGACATTTATACAGATGGACAAATGAATGAATAAACAGTTGAAGGGTTGGCTGGATGAACTGAGAGATGATAGTTTTTTTTTAATAAGACTTCCAGAGTTCTCAAGTAGGTTTGTACAGTAGATGAATAGGTAGGGTTAGGGTTAGAGTAGGTCACAAAAGAAAATTAAGCATCTTAACTCATATCATCCAAGTACCTTCAAGAAGTTGATGTGGACGGTGAAGGATGGATGTCCAGTAGCAGTCAGTCTTGCAACAAATCTAAAGGCGGGTCTGACTAAAGCTCTGCTAATCCACCTCATTTACTTTTACTGCTCCCCTTTAAGGCTTTGTCTGGCTGTTTGGTTAGAAAGTTAGAACCAATCAGAACTAACATAGAAAAGCTACTACCACCCTGTTTATGAAACTAAAAAAGTTTGTCTTGTAATTTTTTGGGAGATGGCCTTCAGAGCCGGTTTTATCATGTAATGAACTCTGAAAACCCAGAAGTGTCAGATGTTCTTTTCACATTTAACAATTAAACCAGCAACATGACTTTGTTGCTTTCAGATCACCTGTGAGGTCTGAGGACATTCCAGCTGCATTCAGTTCAGCTCAGTTTAAGTTTATTTCATCAAGGACAACATGTTTAATAATGTTATATAGAAGAACTAGAGCAATTCTTTTCTGTCACACACACACACACACCCCACTATGTTGAATTTATGTGACAAAAAAAGTAATATGTGCATTAGAGGAAGCTAATTCTCCATATGTTAGTATACGTCAGTATTCACATATTTGTTTTTGTTGCAGCCATTGTTTCACCTGGGAATCAAAATATATTTACAGGTATAAATATTTATAATATTTACTTTATAGTTGAAGGAAAACTGTTACAGAAGTGAGGACCTCTGAATGAGAAGGAACATTGATCAAATGATGTTTTGTATTTTTCAGGTTTACAGTCTCCATTAACTACAACTACTGTACACTATTGACCTTTACAATCATTTTACTCACCACCTCTGGGACAAGACTGTTTATACATACAAAAGACAATTTTAAAAAAGAAAAAATTACAAAATTGTCAAGGGCTAAAAGATTGCGTTTCTTCAGTATTTTGCACTAAGCGCCTTTTATAGCAGATTGAAGATGTCTTGTTGCTTCAGGACTGTGACTGACTTCCACCTCCACCATGTTGTCAGACTGATCAGACCGGCTTGCTTCGTTTAAGAGAGTGGGAATTACGCTCTGCTGTCTTGTCATATGACCCTCCTCTGCGCACTCCAAACGTGTGTGCACATGAAAGCTTGTGATGGTCATATGCTTCAGTAGAAGACAGCACAGCGATGACAACCTGTATAACATCAGTGTCATTTACTGATGAAATTTGTTTTTAATAGATATTCTGGTGTGGTGAACAGGCCTTTAAAAACAAACAAACAAAAACTTCATATGATGAAAACAGACCTAATAAAATTTTGTGAATTTTTGAAACGGTATTACCCAATCTCTGGATGTTTTTATTTCCTTTTGTCTGAACAAATGATGGACAGAAACACTTGTAGTATTCAACATGATAAATATATTTTTTCCTGACAAAGAATTTATTACAATATCTTAAGACTAAGCTTCTGTTTTCATTATGAAGTTTTAAAAATTTCTTTAACATAAAATAAAGTTTTTTTGTTGTAAAGACTGTTTAATGTCCTATTAATCTCAAACAATTTTCAGTTGTAACCCATTTAGTATTCTTTGAAAAGAGGTCAGTAATTCTGGTAAGATATGCGAGCTGAAAACTTGTATTATATTTACTCTTTCACCTCACCTCTACGCTTTAATCCAATAGATGTGCTAGTAGATAACTTCCATTCTAAAATTTCAGCTATTGATTCCTTTGCTCCCATTGAAGTGAAGGTCATTTCTGATAGGAACAAGTCTCTATGGAGATGTGTGCAAACAGATCTGCAAGAAACCTTTGCCGTAGTGCCGAACATGAATGGCGTAAAACTCAACATCATGTTTATTATGAAATCTATAAATCACTCAACACTAAAACATGCAAGGGAAACATTCTTTGCAGAAATCATAAAGGAAAACAATAATGCCACAGCTGACATGTGACTGAACCACCTGAACTCCACTCTTACACTGCCTCCAATTAATTTGCCAACTTTTCTGCTGAGACTTTTTTAAATTACCATATTTTCCGGACTATAGAGCACACCTGATTATAAGCCGCGCCCAGTACATTTGCAAAGGAAAAATAATTTTGTACATACATAAGGCCGCACATATCTATAAGCCGCACGTGCCTACATACAGACGGTGCACAGAAAGATAGCTTTTCTTTCCAAACAGTGCCTGTGACGCGGCAGTAACACGGTAACTGCTGTGGGGGGGGGGGAGATATACCCGGGGACGCCCGGAACAGGACGTGAAATACGGACATGTCCAGGGAAATACGGACGTTTGGTCACCCTAATACTGTAGAAAAAAACCCGGTTCCCAAATAGGATCCTAAAACGGCTCCCATTGTGGAGCCGGTTCCAGTCGTTCACTTCAAAGAGCCGGCTCTTAGAGCCGGATCGTTCGCGACCGACACATCACTAGTGAGAGCCGTCTTCATCTTCCTCCTGAGCACTGAGACGTGTTACGTTACATTAAACTTGCGTCTTTCTCTACACATATATTCCCCCTGTCTCACTCTTACCTTTTCTGCTCGAGCGCCCCTGGTGGCCGTTAGAAAAATGCATAAATAAGCTGCATCTTTGTATAAACCGCAGGGCTGAAAGCGTGTGACAAAAGTCGCGACTTATTACGGTAGATTAATCTGCACATCCACTCTAAATCCAATATCAATGCTAGGCACAAACATAACAAATGTAAAAAAGACTAAATTTTAAGTACTCAACTATAAAAGCTTAGAAGAAAATATAAATCAATTAAGCTCCTCTTATTGCTGTCTTGATATCATACCCACAACGTTCCAGGAAGTTCAGCTTGTCATTGCATCAGGTCTGATTCAAATAGTATATTTATTCCTCACATCAGGTGTTTTTCCCCAGGCCTTAAAAACAGCAGTTATCAAACCATTGATAACTGATAAAGAACAATCTGGACAAATCACTGCTGCAGAATTACAGGTCAATCTCCAAACTCCTCCATCACATCTAAAATATGATCATTACTCAACATTTTGCAATGATATGTGGAACTGTGTCCTATCTTAATGCCATTTATTGAGCCAATAATGCTATATTGTGGTGTGGCCAATAAAACTTTAAAGAAGGTTGCAATTTTTAACCTTTCGTTCATTCATATCGCACATTTGTTGGTGAGGCAACTAAATCTAGGAATTAGTGGAGAATGGTCTTTAATTTACTGACATCTCCATCTTCCACATCTATCAACACTGCACATGGTTTTATATGTCAGACATCATTTTCATGTCCAAATCTACATCAGTTTTAGATAACAGTCTCACACTCATTTCTACTTTACACCTCCTTTTGTTCCAGGATGTTTACTTTGCTTTTTTTAACACCCAAGTTTGTGCAGGATACTGTCATGTTTGCAAAAAAAAAAGTTCTTGAGACAGAGATTCCTACTTCCTGGAAGATGCTCCTCAGTGTTTCTCCCAGATAAGTAGCTGAGCCCATTGGCAGGGGCACTATGTGTTTTTGTATCAAAAAATGTTAAATGATTATTAGGTAATTATGGTGTATGTGGTTGGAAGACACTCTTGACTATACCCAAACACACAACTACATTATAACCTTTTTTAAAAAGGCAAGCACAAAAAGATTAAAAGACATTTTTTTGCACTTCAGTCAAATCAATGGATCTTCAAACAGGCTGTGTAATGCTGGTCACATTCAAAGATGACCTAAAGTATGCGCCAACTAAGCAGTTGCTTAGGGCAGTCCAGACATTCACAGGATCCTCATGAATGCTTACCTTTTGACACAGACTGTAGACCTGGAACTTTAAACATTTGCTTATTGAAATGACAATACTATTTGATTTAATCCCACCATCTGGGGATGCAGACAGTGGTTTTCACACCCTTGGCCTTGAGCCTATTTCAATGCCTCAAGCATAAACTTATGGCTTGGGAAACCTTGCTCCCAGTTTGGGTTCAGAGTTTAATAGAGGCATTCCAGAAAGACCACCTTACCAATCTCAGTTACACTGATCCTGATTGACAAAAAGAATTAGACTTGGCCAGATTTTGATTAAGACTAGATTAAGTATGCATGCATGTAGACACAAAATGAGCTGGATCCTAACTGGCATTAGCGCATCTAACTGAATAGGTTCCTACTAAATCAGATCAGTATTATTGGCTTATATTACAGTGAAGATATGAAAAACAAAGTTCACCAAAGATGAAAACAAAGAGCTTTAGTGAATGTTATTAATAAAAAACATCTACCAGCTGTCATATGACCTCTCTAACCCACACAAACATGCTCGCACTGTTTGAGGTTTCTGAGAATAATTCAGTGCTCCAGCAGCTTCAGGTTTCTAATCAATGTGAGGAGTAAGAGCCAACACCTAGCAGGACTGACCATACTTACTGACATGGTGGGATTTTTACATTCTCTGGAGGCATCATTTATATACCGACTTCAGAGAACCAAAATCACAAGGAATGAAGAGTAACAGTCTACTAAAGCAATCAAAGCTTCAAGTTGATTTGTTTAAGATGTAATACCATGCTAAGGACAGCCATCTAGATAAGTCATATACAAATGTGTTGAATGTAAAGCATGCCTACATTTAGATGTTTACCATGCATATTAAAACTGGACAGAAATGCATGGAACAATCCCCCCAGGTACTGAAGTGAAAGTATATTGTACATCCAGTCACCAGGTTCTGTTTGGACATTTCAGTGGTGAACTGAGTTAAGCTGATCGTCTACAGCTCCATATTGGGCCTGTTGGAGTGAAGTCAGTACAGAACCAAGAACAAACAGTGCCAACACACCAGCAACTTTACTTTACCCTCCATGTATTTGCAGCCACATGTACACCAGAATGGTGCCCATAAACATTCAGAGGTGCCGTGATTAGAGTGTCCCAACTCTGAATTATAAAGCCTGTTTCAGCTTTATAATTCAGCTGAAATTAGCTGGGGGTTGTCTCTGTTATCAACCCCCAGAGACAAGCCCCTCTCTAAACCACCTCTGATCTGCCACATATCACAGATTATATAATATTGCACATCAGTTTTAAAGCGTCATCATAAAACCAAAGAGCGTGTGGAGTGAACTATGCAGGGCTGATAGTGTTTCATATTGTGTCGGACTCTAAAGGGTTTGGCACATTGGAAGGAACCCCACTGGCTGAAGTCGACTGAGCTTCTCTTATTTTAGCATGATGATCCACCACAGTTCTCATGTGTTTTTATTATAAATCTGACAGTCAGCTGGTCACACAGACCATTTGTAATATAAATCTTAATAGAAACTGCTTCACATTGATGTGCTTATGCACATCAGCATAATGAGTGTGCTTCTGTGCAAAGTTCTGGGTATTAAATGCATCGGTTTCATGTCCTGACATGGATAAACTTCAGTCCAGATTTATTATTGCTAGGAGAATCCAGTTATTCTCACATATTGTTTGACAGAAAGCAACAGGTAGCATCGATATGGGGGTGGAGCCTGGATAGAAGCATGTCATAAACAATAAAAAGACCAAGGTAAAGACAATGAGAGCTGATAAGATGGGGCTGATCAGACCGGGTTCATGTTCCAACACTCGAATGAGAATCTTTCACAGCTCAGGAAAATTTATTTATTCAAAGCTATTTCCAGGTTTCTGTACTGTGTGAAAAGTAGAATAAAAAAAAAAACATAAAACAACCATCCATGAATTAAAACTTTTCCACTAGTCACACCTTTCCTGCATGAGTCAGTGGGCTATTTTTTTTTTTTAAGCAAACAAAATGTGAAAATATAAAAACCGATACCACAATGTTTGTGAAGTGATTTTAAAACTCATGTTTCAGACACTGGGTTGAGGTCAAACAATGATAGCATGCTAGAAGTGTGAATTAAACAGCAGCATGGTGGATTATATAAACAGGTCTTAGATAAGTATTCATAACCTTTGAACCTTTTCACATTACAAGCTCAAGCTTCACTGCATTCACTAGGGTTTTATAGGTTAGACCCATAAAACGTACTGCATAGTTGTTAAGTGGGGGGAAAATAATTGTTTTCAAGATGGTTTTTTTAACCAAAAAAATAATAATTAAAAGTGAGGTGTAGATTTGTGGTGAGTCACCCAGAGTCGATGCTTTGGAGTCTCTTCCTTCTCCCACCTCTCTGCTTTGTGGCCTTCACTGCTAAAAGGACTCCTTGAAGCTTTCCTTTAACAGTGACTTTCTTCCTAGTTGTCCTGTTGATAGATCCTTCCATCTGAGCCTGTCATTTCTGATGGATGTCCATGTTTTAATTGTTTCCCATTTTAAGAGGATGGGCTGAATAGATTAGATTACTTTTGAAGTTAAAAAAAACAGTCACTTGTTTTACACTTTCATTCATACGGAGATTCTGAACCTTCGACTACTAAGAAATTATTGCTAGCTTGAGGCATGAACTCTGGTTAAGTTTGAAACTATTGGATGTTTGGCAATGACATACGGCAGCTCAATGAAGCTTACTAGACATTGTGTGCACTGTAAACAGCACCTTGGGGACTAGGGCCATGACATCTTTGCCAATGACAAAAGGTCTTATACGTTGTACTTGCTCCAATTTTAATTGCTCAATACTGGGAAGCGTGGCCAACACGGACTGAACGGCTTCCTTCACTTCCTCCACTGCTTTTACTGAAACTACTTGCTGACTACAATTCAAAAACAGAGCAGAAAGTTAATGTAATCGTTCAAAACTTTTTCTGTTCACTGATTAGCCCAGCTGAAAGAAAACTAGAAATCCCAGATGGAGCAATGAAAGGGGATGAAAAGTAGGACTGCCAACGAAGGCAATGGCTAGGCTAAAGGTAACTGGTTGCACTAGACTTTCTGTGAGTGTATCAGATTAAAGGACATTTTACACTTTGAGTTTATTTATTTAAATTATTGAAAGCTGTCTATTTTCTTCCTTTCACTACAGTTATACGCCACTTTGTGTTGGCATATCACTTCAACTACAATCAAAACACAATGAAGTTTGTAGTTCTAACAACGGGATGAGAAAAGGTTGATGGGTATAAAAAGCTGTGCAAGGCACTGGAAATGCTCCATCTTCTTACAGGGTCATATACAGTCATATACATATACAGTCATATACAGTATTGACTGTATACATTTTGAACATTTCAAATCCTTTCAATAAAACTAGCATTGGGGTTCTTAGAAAAAGACATTTACTGAAGTTAGTGAAAAAGGAACAATGTTTGTACTTGAATCTGTTCTGTAGCATTCACCAGGTTTAGATTCAGACATCTCAATGATCACATTTCATTTATCCTGTCTGAGTTTAACTAATTACCTATTTCCTGTCTGCCTGCCCGCCTGCTGCCCACACACACACACACACAATTTAAGTACTACTCTACTCTGCTATAGCAAAGCTGGACTTAAGCGAATGGAAAACTCAATATTATAGACATGGAAGGACCTCAAAAAGAAAAGTAAAATCTCTTTTACTATAAAAACATAAAACTAAAATAATGACATGCAATCATTTCAACGACGTTTACAATCTTGACTGTGGCAGAATAATTGAAAGTGAAAACCGCAAGTCATCTTCAGAAAACGTCAAAGACTATGTGGAATGCTCTCTGTGCAAAGAGGACTAGAGACACATTCAGGAGAGGAAAAACTGTCAAGGCGTACATCAGTGGATCAGCCTGGTCAGACAACTGGTGTAAGAAAGAGGAGCTTCGAGCCCTTTCCTACGAGACAAAAAGCATTAAAAACGGTTTCTACCTGTAGGAAACCAGTCCTGCTGGAAACAGATAATCACAATTCACAGCTGTATCTTTTAAACACAGTTTAGTTTCTATACAGCTTCTCCCAGAAGAAAAAAGTTTGACATTAAAGCAGAAGAAAACAGCAACAGCTCATTAGTTTAGTCTGAGTTCAGTCCAGCAGCTTGTACTCACTCTGCTGCTCTCCTTGAACAACTTAAAGCTCATCCACTTTGGCATGTCGGCCTCTTCTCTTCCGCCTCTCTGTCCCTCTGACAGCTCTCTTCGTGGTGTCTCTGCCACACACACACACACAAACACGCCCTCATGCACCCTCTGCCTCAGCCTGAACAAACAGCCGTTGCTTTGTGTTTGATGACAACACTATGCTGCTTGCTGTGTGTGCGTCAGTGTGTTCACATTTTTCCCACTCCATAGAAGCGACTGAGGCACTAAAACTGCCAGCAAAATAAGTGTATGTGTGTGTGGAAATGGGAAGGGCAAAAAAGTCATATGAGTAGCAGATGGTTACAGTACAGCTTCACTTTGAGCTCAATGAATGTGATTCATGAGAACATACATGTCAACAATTGCTGCCTGTGTAGTAGAATCTAATCGGCACGCTGCAGCACCAAGAAAGGCCATTTATATTTCCAAACCGCTCACTGGAACATCAAATTATAGACCAGTTCTCGCTTATGTACAGGAGAAATTCTTATGGAAAATAGCTTTTGTTGCATTCATCCTGCACAAAATTTTTCTACTTTAAGAAGTAAAAAAAAAAAAAATTAAACAAGTCAGTCCATGATGGCTGATTGGCTCTCATGGGTTTGTGAAGGTGCAAGATGCATTTCTGTGAAGGAGCTGAACAGCAGCTTTGGGGTCAGCTCTGTCACGACGCATCGATATTAACGACCCTCGATTTTAACATCTGCAGGTATTCTGGGTTCTGGTCTGACCTCCTGGGTGAGCTGGTGATGTGCTTTAAGTAACTTTGGAAGGTGTCCACTTCTGAGACGATCCATCACTGTTCTATTTCTTCTCCATTTGCAGATAATGATTCTCACGGAGGTCTATAAACCTTAGAAAGTCCTTTCAATTAGAGATGCACTAATAAATAGTCTCCAATATCCTTCATGTTGGGAGAATGTGATCAACTGAAGCTTGAAGCTGATGTTATCCACCGACCTTATCTACCTCAGCAAAGGCCTAAAAACCAGCCACTGTCCTCTGTCAATCTTTCAACTACATGTTTATGCTCTTGCATCATTCATTACTCTATGTTGTATGCAAGTATCATCTGCACAATCCAATCTTTAGACTTTATTGTATTTGACAAAAGTGCATCAAGCGCACAAATAATCAGTATTGATTGATTCTGGGTGAAAACAATGACATCATTCCTTATTTTCAAACTTATTTTCAGGTCCGCATTGCCGGCAATAAGTCGGGCTCGTTTCCGGTGAGAGTTGGACTCCGCCAGGGCTGCCCTTTGTCACCGATTCTGTTCATTACTTTTATGGACAGAATTTCTAGGCGCAGCCAAGGTGTTGAGGGGATCCGTTTTGGTGGCCTTAGGATTGCATCTCTGCTTTTTGCAGATGATGTGGTCCTCCTGTTGGCTTCATCGGGACGTGATCTGCAGCTCTCGCTGGAGCGGTTCGCAGCCGAGTGTGAAGCGGCCGGGATG
>CAEFZY010010462.1:0-11893 GCA_903066815.1 Brachyrhaphis roseni
TTCGTTTCTTCCAGTTGCTACCGGTGTTGGGCCCTGGATTCTGCCCAAATCGTGCTGCCTGGTCGTTGGACTATTTTCGTGTTTTTTGTTGTTAGTCCATTCGTTTCTTCCAGTTGCTACCGGTGTTGGGCCCTGGATTCTGCCCAAATCGTGCTGCCTGGTCGTTGGACTATTTTTGTGTTTTCTGCCTATTTAGTTTTGTTTGTTTTATTAAATCATCATCATTCATCCTACCTGGGTTTCCAGCGTCTGCCTCACCACCTCACCCACACCTCTTGACAATAACATTTCAGTGAGTGTGTAACAACACCACTTTATTTGCCATCTTGCATATTGAGTTTCCATCTAATTGAGTTCATTCCAAATTCACAGCAATGTAATCTTAGTGTCTTGATACAATTTTGGGCCCCATTTAACTTAAAAGCAAATCAGGTCATGCTGTGTCCCAGTTATAGGACGCATACAAAAATGGCCCCATCTAGAGGACTAATTAAGGCCTCGCACACGATTTCATATTTCACGGGAATGTGATCAGCTGAGTGTCAAATTTCTCAAAATCCACGAACCAATAAGAACACCTTTCATTTCCTGAACTATGTCAGAGACATAAGCATTTGCAAAAACAAAAAAAAAAACCCTCCTCAGATCTCAGTCATTGCAAAAGAATGTATGCGTGCAGACATTAACTTACAACTGAAGGACTTGGTCGCCCACACTTTGGGATGGAAAGCGGATGGTTCCTTCGAGCTGTTTTCGTCTTACCATGTCTCGGTTTCTCCAAAACACAACACACAGCTGGACCAGGTGTGTCCTGCCTCCGATCGAGTCCAGCCGACGGACACACGCTGCTCACCTTTCTGCGCCACGGCGCCAACGGCGCGCGCTTCTTGTATCTCACCAAATGGTCTGATGACCTGCGGCTGGCAGGCTGCGAAATCTATTCGCATCCAGATGTTACCGGAGGATATCGGGCCTTTTGCAACAGAAGTGAGACCTGGGGCCAAGAACTTGTTAAGAAGTTTAACATCAGTCTGCTGCTGTTCCCGGATGCTCCGTGCGCACTCGGACGTTCCGTAGTTCCCACGCCGGAGTTCACCGGGCGGAGAAGGACTGATGAGACAGAGAGAAAAACCCGGAGAAAACGATCATGGATATTTCCAGGCACGTTGTGGTGTGGGTCTGGAAGCAAAGCGGCCGGATACGAACAATTGGGTGAGGATGTTGAATTTATTGATGCATTTAAACTCGTTTTTTTTTTTTTTTTAATTAATTTTTTCTGTTTTTATTTCTCAGATAGTCTGCATTAAGTTTGTTTGTTTTACATTGTTTGTTTGAGATATTACAACTTTGTCTTCTGGCTCTGGACTGCTCTGCATTCCCAGAACCAGAACCAAACATTTGAGAAGCAGCATTCAGCTTCTATGCACCACAAATCTGGAACAAACTTCCAGAAAACAGCAAACATTGAGTTCCTTTGAATCTGCACCGAAAACCCAGCTGTTCAGAGTTGCTTTTGAAACATAACCAGGAAACATTAATCAATAATCTGATGTGTAATGCAAAAATGTAATGTTGTTGACTGTGTTCTATGATTTTGGATTTTTCTGTTTTTCTCATAAAACACGTTTTGAAATGCCTTGTTGCTGAAAGGTACTATACAAATAAAAGTTGATTGATTGATGGACTGATTTGTTATGGAATATAGCCTACAGCCACATGTGTTCTGGGAGAATGGAAAAAATCTGGGAAGATTTTCCATTTATTTTATATGACTGCTGGCCCATTTTCAATGAAGGGAAAAGAGTGTAAGGCAACAGCACAGCAATTCTTTCCTTACAATTTTTTTTTTTTTTCAAATTTTGTCACATTAGGAAGGTAAATGGAGCTAAATACAGGGCAGTCCCAGCACCAAGCCAATAAAAAGCGGCAAAAGACTTTATTCTGGGGTGGAGGTTCACTTTAAGGCATGTGGCCCAGTCAAAGTCCAGATATATGCAAAATTGGGAATCTGACTGTGGCAACACTTGAAAATGAATGTCCACTGTCTCTCCATGTGCATTCTTACTGAGCATGAGCTGATTTGCAAAAGCAAAAAATAAAAAATGGACAAAATACACATTTTCTAGAGTCGCAGCTGTAATAAGACCACAAGGTGGCGATAAGAAGTTCTGATTCAGAGGGTCTGAATACAACAGGACACCACCCATCCATCCATCCGTCCATCTGTCCGTCCATCCAGCCATTCATTCATTCTTTTAATAAAAGTTATTAACCCTTAAACGAAAGGATGGAAAAAATATGCACCAGATAACATCTATCCTTTTCATTTCCCAATGTGACAAAATTTGAAAAGGGAGTATGAGCAGTTTGAAAATCATAGTAGATGTTCTCATGTTTTAAAAGAGAAATCAAATATCCTGGTAATACATTATTGATGCATTTACCTCTGTGATATATTTTTTTTCCCCTTAGACATGTTGGGTTTATTTGAAAACCACTGCCTCCCACCTCAAAAATCAAACTGAATTAAAATTACATTAACTGAGCTTAAATCTTGAACTTTCTTCATGCAAACAGCCTTTGACATCAAGGTCCCGCTCTCGTTCGCAGGCATGTTCGAGAGAGCAGATAAGTGTTGCCGTGAACATGACCACTGCTCAGACATCATCCCAGCTTTGACAGTGAATTATGGAGTCTTCAACCCCAATTTCTTCACAGTCTCACACTGCGAGTGTGATCAAAGGTGAGCCTCCAAATGCACCATTTAAAGTGAGTCTGGATTTCATGTATGTGTGCCTTCCAGGAAAACTCCTGCAAGCAGTAAATTACCGTACATCCCCTTATACTGCTCTGCCAGTATATAGGGATGCTTTGAGGTGACATTTTGGAAGTTTTATGGTTTTAATCCCTATATTTCATTTCTGGAATGTGCTATATGATTTCTCTTAATGACAAAAAATTTGAAACACATTTAAAAAATCTGGAGATGTTTTTCTATTATCAATTTAACTTCATGCCAACCAGTCTTCCAGGCAAAATTTTTCTTTCAAGAGTGAACATGTTTTCTATAATGTGAGCCATTCAATGAGCATTCCTTTCTTTGCATTAATTCCCTTATTTTTTTTTTTTTGCAGTGATGGAGATGGCTGTTTTACTCTGACATCACATCTAATATTGACATCTGCACTTTTCTCATGTCAGTTTTCAAGATAGCAGATTATTATTCAGCTCAAGCAAGATTAATCTCAGAAAAAGAATAAAACAAGGCAGCAGTAAGGGGCTTTTACACGGTGTTTGAGCGACCAAATATTTTCTTAACCTTTGCCTGCTCTCCATTTGTCAGGTTTCGACAGTGCCTTCTGGGCATGAATGACAGCATTTCAAGTATGGTGGGCTACAGCTTCTTCAACATCCTGAAGGTTCCCTGCTTTGAGCTGAAACAGCTGAAGCACTGCACACAGATGTACTGGTGGGGAATGTAAGGGAGGCTGACACACTGACGCTGCTGCTTTGACTGCATATTTATAGGCAGAACATTTGCTTTTAAGAAAAACAGGAATTTTCTTTATGGATATGTTG
Organism: Brachyrhaphis roseni; assembly: GCA_903066815.1. Taxonomy (NCBI): domain Eukaryota; kingdom Metazoa; phylum Chordata; class Actinopteri; order Cyprinodontiformes; family Poeciliidae; genus Brachyrhaphis; species Brachyrhaphis roseni. The sequence continues at coordinate 3,580 of CAEFZY010010462.1, forward strand.
AACTAAGCCACAGTTTTCTCTCCAACTTGCTAAATAAACTCTAAATAACCAGATTTTAACCAAGTTTTTGCTCTGTAGGCATATCTTGGTCTCAAAGAGAGTAAAAAAAAATAAAAAATTTAAATGTTTAACAGTCAAAGAAATAATGGTAAGAAAATGACCTCTTAAGCCTGAACAATTTATTAGATTCTTTTTAGAATATAAAACAAACATTAAAATTACATGGATTTCTAAAATAATTTTGCATCGTAATTTGTACATCAGGTGTTGGCTTTTAGGTGTCATGTATTAATAATGACTTTATGTTTTACCAACACTATGACACAGCACTATATAGCATTTTCCCCAAACTTACTACAATAAATAATCTGAATTTAATTTATTTTTTCTTAATAATAATAAAAAAGGACAAAGATCAAATCTTTACAATGAGGGGATGGTTGCAATTTCTTGGAAGCAATGTTCTATACTGTGGAACAAAATATCAAGCAAGTAATTTCAAAAAGTACATTGACATCAGAAAAAAGAACACACTGAACCATTTTGAGATACATCTTGTAGCATTAGTGTTATTCAGTTGAGGAAACTCTTAGGGTGAAAGTCTCCCTTATTACCCTTTAATATCAAAACACTGCGAGGTTCTGTAATTTTATCTGTGACGAGAAAAAATTGTCACAGATAATTTTATCTGTGATAAAATTACAGATAAAATTGATGACTTGGCTCTTCAGGTCATCAATTCTGATGACCTGAAGAGCCACAGAATTGTAGTTTAGACAGATAGCCTCCTTCCTGTTTGTGCAGTAGACATTTCAGTCATTACTGCCTGAGTTGTGGGTGCATTATCCCATATTCCTCTGATGGTACTACCTTTCTTTCTCATATCAAGAGGAAAGGTAGAGACTTGTCTTATGTGTGGGTGTATATTGTATAATGGGTGGATTTTTACCCCTTCTGTTGCTAATATGTGAAATGACAACAGAAGCTCCTCCACCAGAGGGCGGAAGAAACGTGGGTGTCAAAAATGCTTCATTTGTGTTGCAGTATGGTGGGTCTTACTGCATATCCAGAGGTTATTAGTCCTCGAAGCAGCCATCCCTGGTTTACTACCTACCTTTCCTCTTGCTGCATGTCTTCCTCCCTTCTCTCTTGAATATATCCTGTCTAAAAATGGTGAATATTGCACAGGAACCTTTTTACATTCCTGACCAATGATTGTAAGCTGTATATTTTGTTGCGATTTTAATGTTAAGCTGCATTATTGCTACCGTAAGTTTGTATTTTAACCTTACTTAAGTTTTTAGTTTATTTTTAGTTCATGTTGTCCCGTGCCTCTGTTTGTAGCACCATTGTCCTGGAGACCATTGTTTTGTTCCTCTGTATGCTGTGTATATTGCTGAAATTAAATCTGGTGTGATTTGACTAGACATACAAAAATATCTTTGACAAACAAGTACATTTGGCATTATTAGGATGAAAAAGTGGATTTATCCACCTAAGTGGTTCTATTTCTAAAGTAGTGATGGTGCTTCTTTAGGTTTTTTTAATCTGTCTAACTGAAGTGAAACAGTTAATCTAGAACAATAATCAAATGCCAAATCAGCAATGGACTAAGATCAACTAGAATATTTCTTTTACAAATTCGCTTAAGAACTAGCTCTTGTAAAGCTAGGAACTGTTTAATTTTGAAAACTTTGAAAATAATTGAGAATTTGGGGACCTGTACAGCTTTACCACATTTATATGAATTACTGTACCTTTAAAGGAGTCAATTGGTAATACATATCTTTCTTTGTACTTGAATATTATCAAAAATCCTAATAATTGTTTTTTTGTCAGTTTCATGCAGTCGTTAATTTCATGGCTTAACTCTCTGCATGTTTTCTCTCCATAGGTGCAAAAAGGCCAGTGAGGCTCCTTATGCCGTCTTCAAAAGCCCCCAACCTTACAACAGCTCTGATGTTATAGGCAAACATGTTCACACAGACAGCAAGAATTTAACAAGCAGTAAAGAGCAGCATTTATCTGAGAGGCCTGCGTTCAACCCTCAGAGGAAGCCATCGCAATCTAAACATAGATGTGGCCTCAGAGACCCACCTAGAGGAGATACGTTTCACCGCAGAAGGACAAAGGGGAATGGATGCAAAAGGCAAGAAAAACTCTCTGGAGAAGGACCTTCACAAAAGCCCAAAACAGTCACAAAGGTACATATTTCTAAAAGGAAAAGAGGCAAAAAAATGAAGAAAAGGAGAAAGGACTTTTCTGGTCTTGCACAGAAAAGCAACATTTCACCAGCCATCCCTACAACTACCTCGACACAAATATCATCTAAAGCAATACCTTCACATTTTCCAGCGTTGACGAGGAGGCTGAATTTTCCGGAAGACTCGAAAACAGTCAAAGGAGTAACCAAACAAGCAAAAAGCAAAAAGAAAGCCCCAAAGGACAGTAAATGCTGTGGATCCAGTATGTCTGTGAGCAGGGACATTCCTTGGTTGCGCTGTAAAATCTGTGCAAAACAAACAGCAACTCCCACAACAACCGTTACGCCGACAAATACATATGCAGGGGGATTACCAGTCAATCATAAGAGAACACGTTTGAAATATAAAGCAGGAACACCCAGCCAGGAAACTCTAGCAACTATTTGGAGTGCAGCTACGGTTGCAACACCCATTACAAGAGAACAAAAGATGATGGCCTCTCTTCATAAAAAGGACAAACCACAAAAGCAGTTGGATTTCCATCTATTGTGGAAGCAGGCAGGTCAGCAGCCCTTGGGTCATACTACCACCCAAAGGGTCCGTGCAGAGAACATCCTGGTAAAAAATGATGAGAAACGCAATATGACAGGTGAGTTAATATGGTTACACTCCCAGTACCTTTGAAGAAAAAGGATGGCCTTCTCACAATACCAATATCAATTTCTGCTTCTCTTTGTGGTGAATATAAATATTGTTCAATTCTCATTTCTTTTCGGGAGCTTTTTGCACAATCTTCTTACTAAATCCCCAAACTGAAATGCCATTTGATGGCTCGGCTTTTAATAGTCTCTAGGAAATTCAAATTAACTAGTTCAGCTGTGAATATTTTATGTCGGATTTGGTTGTGACATTACTATTTTATAACTTTTGTTTTGACATTTTCTTGTCTCTTTGGTAGGCATATGGCTTATAAGGAAATCTCAATGAAAGATGACACGACAGTTTCAGCTTTTTACTGGCAAATACTCATTTCTGGTTGTTTGGCCGAATGAAAACTACAACTAATATTTATTTCAAATGTTTTACTTTCAAAGATTACTTTGATTCTGACAAACAAGCCTTGTTGGAATGCAAATTCCAATTTACGTATACATGTATATACCCCTAGTAATATTTGTTTAAATTTCCTTGAGCAAGAACCTCTAGAGTTTCTGTAGCCGTCAGCAAGCTGCAGAATTCTGGATAGATATTTGACAACTCTTCTTGATTCTGCTAAACACTCTTGTCATTGTGATCAAATACCTAATTTTTTATCTTTTCTGATCAAATCTTTTATTAAAAAAATCTTTGGCGCCATGCGGAGAGTTGCAAATATGTGTAATGCTTTAGGATGTCACATTTGGAGCAGGCGCTTCTTTCGTGGACAACAGCCTCTTTATACAAGCTAATGCTAAACTGGCTTTTCTATGTTCCAACATCTTCCATTTTTTTATAGTCTTAAGACTTTGTGGTTTCTAGACTGTTCCTGAACCTCCAAGGAAATGTCCTTTTGTCGTTGAGTGAAAGTTTGGATCAGATGGTTGAAACTTCGTTTAAAGATACTTGTTTGTTTTGGCGTGATCAGATAATGAGCTCCTGTGCCGAAGCCTCAAACATCTGGATGATTGTAAATTTAAAATTCCACCTTTGGAGAAGAAATATAATCTGACAAACATGGAGTCCAAGACAGCCTATCACTGTGACTGCACAAGCCGGTAAAAATGTTTCTGTCACTTTTAATTATATTGTATGGATTTATTCACATTCCTAAACTATGATGTGTGACTTTATTGCTGCTTGTGAATTTGTCAAATCTCATACAAGACAAACAATCTTGCTTGGGTTTTTCTGATTCCGCAGTTTGGCAGATCAAATCAAAAATGTAAAGAAACCAAGTCCTCCTCGGTCTCTCTTGAGGGATTTTGTCTCTCAAGACTGCTTTACTCTGCCAAAGGAGAATAAATGTAATCACACAAAGAGGTATCAAACTTTAAAGTGCTTGTCTGAGCTACGTATCTTGTCTGAAGCCTACATAGAGATTGTCTGTACAACTAGTTATAAGACTGATTTCACTTGTTAATATTTTTTTATGTTTCGTTTCTAGATGTTCTGGAGGTTTCACTAAAGCCTCTGAACTACATCAAGCACTTAAGAAGAGAGAAGAAGAAAAAGACTCTGCTGCGATGAGATTCTCAACTAGAGGCAGGAAAAAAAAGATTCCTCTCTGTCTTCATAAGTATTGCCTAAGGCTACAGATGAGAGCGAATATCATGGCGCAGCTCAAATGAATATAGACTGAACTCTGTGCAGCAACTAGGTTGCTGAAGAGCTTCATCATCTTTCATGGAGAACTATTTTTTGAAGATGATTTGGTCTTTCACTACCGAAAGAAACAAGTTTTGACATGAACGTGCTTCATGCATTTCCCTTATTTTTCCCTGCTCACAGAAAGGCCTTTTCTGGTTTATCATAAAAATAAATGAGCCAATATCAAGTCTGAGAGTGTGCCTGCGGTAAAGGTTGATAATATGGAGGGTTGGAAAACTGCTAATAGGCTGCTTTACTTCTTAACCACTGTTTGGTGGTGTTGTGCATCTTGTCAATTGAAATCTTTAGCATGTTACTGCTCAGTTGTATGAAGTTTTATATGTCAATCCATCAGAAATAGAGCGACTTCAAAAACAATTCCTGTTCTCTGTACTTTGGAGAACTGGCTGCTGAGCAGATGCGTCCAGTGTGAATTCGTTAGTATAAAATATGAAGGGCATACTGTCTTACCTCAGTCTAAACTTAATCTACACCTTAACCCTGACACTAAATATAATGCTTCACAGCATTAGGATCAGGCTTCTGTAACATAAATAAATGAACAATAGAGACTATATACACAGCCTTATGTCAAAATTTAATCGATGGAATGATTTATGACCTTAATAATTAATTGCTTTTAATTTCCAGTGACCGGATAGAAGATGTAACTAAGTCTCTAAAGGGTATTTAACAAATAATCACATATTCACTGATTGAATTTGTGTTTGATTTGCAGCATATATTTGAATTTATATTTGAATAAATTCCTACAAATTTATTCAAATTAAAAAATTTGAATAAATTTGATTTTGTAGGGTTTATTAAAAACCCCTACAAAATCTGAATGGCCATTCAATTTGATAAATATTTACACAGACCATCATTTGATAGAATTGATAGAAATCCAACTGCACATATCAAAACATCAAATCTAAATAAATAATACTAATTGTATTAAATATTGTAAGACATTATGATGCTTCACATTTTAAGCTTTAGTAATGGAATCCTCAACAACTACAGGTTACTGAACAAACTTAAGACAAGTTACTGATGGAAGGAAAGCATCATTAGAGCCAAGGAACAAAAGCTGTAGATAATTTTAAAGGTATCAAAACATTTCATCATGTTGTGAGCAACTCTTGGAGCATGGTTGTGTAGTGAGTATGCTTTTTTTAGGTAAACTTAACCAATGATATTATAAGTCGGGCTAGTTGTCAGAAGATCTAAGTAAGTCTATGTGAGAGGGGATATTTAAGAAAAAAAGACAGATTAACTTGAAAAAAATCTATGAGTTTAGTTCTTACAGATTTAGTTTTTTGAATGGATGAAGGAAATCACAAACTCATAGTCAGCACTGACTAGTCATGCTAACAGTTAAACTGTAGGTTTTCTTTAGATGTTTGTGTTTTAAAGGTATGTTTCACTCTTATGCAAGGACAGGGGCTTTTTTCCTCTCACAACTGCCCCCCAAAGCCCACACAGGCACACACATGGTGTGCTGAGCAGGGCAGGGGTCACCCCTCTACCCTTCAAGCTGTGTATCAGGAAGACAATCTGTTTAAAGCTAGAGGTATTACAACATTACAAATCTATTTAAATTTCTCTAGGTATGGTATACACCAGGGGTTTATACAATAACCACCAGGAATCATCTAAATCAGGGGTGGGCAACTCCAGGCCTGGAGGGCCGGTCTCCTGCAACTTTTAGATGTACCTCTACTTCAACACACCTGAGTCAAATAATGAGGTCATTAGCAGGACTCTGGAGAACTTGACTGCACTTAGGAGGTGATTCAGCTGTTGGATTCAAATGTGTTGGACCAGGGAGACATCTAAGAGTTGCAGGACATCGGCACTCGAGGACCAGGAATGCCCATCCCTGGTATACACTATATATTATTGATTATTCTAACACTTATTGTTTTTCATACTTAATTGTATTCTTCTTAAAACTCATAGAGGTGAGAAGGAGTTTACAAAAACAAAGTGTCACAAAAGTGGGATCAACAGATGTCAGAAGAATTATTATTTTTTTAAGGAGGGGGAGAGAGGTAGGCATCCAGTCACCGGAAATTAAAAGCAATTAATTATTAAGGTCATAAATCACTCCATCGATTAAATTTTGACATAAGGGTGTCTATATAGTCTCTCACAATGAATAAAAGGTCATTTCATAGTCCAAACACAATAAAAATCAACCCAACAGGGTGGGCGGAGGTGCAGGACGGGGCCAAGAGTCCAAAAACAAGAAACAACAACAGAAAACAACCCAACCAGTGTGGGCGGAGATGCAGGAGGTGGGCCGTTGTGGGAGGTCCGGCATGTGTCCATGGCGACGAAGGCGGAACTCGAGGGCGAGGTCCGGCGGACGACATCGGTGCGGGGGTTTGAGGCGATGATGGAGCTCCTTGACCACCTGGAGGCGGCGGCAAGGAGTCTCTGGGGCCACCGGGAGGCGGGGACTCGGAAGAGGCACTGAGAGGAAGCGGGGACTCGGGAGAGGCACTAAGAGGAAGCGGGGACTTGGGGGAAACACTAAGAGGCAGCGGGGACTCGGGGGAAACACTGAGAGGAAAAACCCATTTCGGCCGCTTGTATCCGCGATCTCGTTCTTTCGGTCATGACCCAAAGCTCATGACCATAGATGAGAGTGGGAACGTAGATCGACCAGTAAATCGAGAGCTTCGCTTTTTGACTCAGCTCTCTCTTCACCACGACGGACCCGTACAGCGCCCGCTTCACAGCAGACGCTGCAACAATCCGCCTGTCAATCTCCCGCTCCCTTCTTCCCTCATTTGTAAACAAGATCCCGCGATACTTGAACTCCTCTACTTGAGGCAAGACATCCCCCCCGACCCGGAGAAGGCACTCTACCCTTTTCCGGCTCAAGACCATTGCCTTGGATTTGGAGGCACTGATCCTCATCCCGGCCGCTTCACACTCGGCTGCGAACCGCAGCTGCAGATCATGTCCTGATGAAGCCAATAGGACCACATCATCCGCAAAAAGCAGAGGTGCGATCCTAAGGCCACCAAAACAGATCCCCTCAACACCTTCGCTGCGCCTGCAAATTCTGTCTATGAAAGTAATGGACAGAATCAGTGACAAAGGGCAGCCCTGGCGGAGTCCAACTCTCACCGGAAACGAGCCCGACTTATTGCCGGCAATGCAGACCAGATTCCGACACTGGTCGTACAGGGACCTTACAGCCCGTATCAAAGGGCCCGGTATCCCATACTCCCGGAGAACCCCCCACAGGGCTCCATGAGGGACACGATCGAACGCCTTCTCCAAGTCCACAAAACACATGTTGGGCGAACTCCCATGCACCCTCCAGGACCCTGCAGAGGGTATAGAGCTGATCCAGTGTTCCACGACCAGGATGAAAACCACACTGCTTTTTCTGAATCCAAGGTTCGACTATATCCGACGGACCTTCCTCTCCAGGACCCCTGAATAGACCTTGCCAGGGAGGCTTAAGAGTGTGACCCCCCTATAATTGGAGCACACCCTCTGGTCCCCCTTTTTGAATAGTGGGACCACCACCCCAGTCTGCCAATCCAGGGGAACTGCCCCTGATGTCCATGCGATATTGCAGAGTCGCGTCAACCAACACAACCCTACAACATCCAGAGCCTTAAAGAACTCCGGGCGAATCTCATCCACCCCCGGGGCTCGGCAACCTCGTCCCCAGAGATTGGAGAGCCCGACCCAGAGTCCCCAGGCTCAGCTTCCTCAATGGAAGGCATGTTGGTGGG
>CAEFZY010010465.1:0-12663 GCA_903066815.1 Brachyrhaphis roseni
CCAAACACCTGGAGAACCAAACACCTGGAGAACCAAACACCTGGAGAACCAAACACCTGGAGAACCAAACACCTGGAACCAAACACCTGGAGAACCAAACAAACACCAATGGACTTTGAGGTCCAGGTGTAGTTTGCTTGTAGTTTCCAGAGTCCGTCTTCCTCACCAGGAGATGACCTCACTCTTTCCACCTGAACAGCCAATCAGAGAACACCTGCTATGCTGCTATGACACTCCCACCTTCCTCACACCAGTCAGACTGGTTCTGACTCGACTGAGTGTTCCACCAGAACCGCACCGTCCACAATGTCCAGAACACCTAAAACAGTTTCCTCTGAACGCCGAAAACCAGACGGGATGTTTACCAGCCAGCAAACCTCAGAGACGGGGAGGGACAGGTGTGTGTGTTCAGTGTGTGTGTTCAGTGTGTGTGTTTGGTGTGTGTTCAGTGTGTGTTCAGTGTGTGTGTTCAGTGTGTGTTCAGTGTGTGTGTTTGGTGTGTGAGTGTGTGTGTTTGGTGTGTGTGTTTGGTGTGTGAGTGTGTGTGTTCAGTGTGTGTGTTCAGTGTGTGTGTTCAGTGTGTGTTTAGTGTGTGTGTTTGGTGTGTGAGTGTGTGTGTTCAGTGTGTGTGTTCAGTGTGTGTTCAGTGTGTGTGTTTGGTGTGTGAGTGTGTGTGTTTGGTGTGTGTGTTTGGTGTGTGAGTGTGTGTGTTCAGTGTGTGTGTTCAGTGTGTGTGTTCAGTGTGTGTTTAGTGTGTGTGTTTGGTGTGTGAGTGTGTGTGTTCAGTGTGTGTGTTCAGTGTGTGTTCAGTGTGTGTGTTTGGTGTGTGAGTGTGTGTGTTTGGTGTGTGTGTTTGGTGTGTGTTCAGTGTGTGTGTTCAGTGTGTGTTCAGTGTGTCTTTAGTGTGTGTTTAGTGTGTGTGTGTGTTCAGCTGACAGATGCAGTTTGTCTGATGGAAACCTGCCTTCAGGCAATGATCACGTCTGTCAGTCAGCGACTCGCTTCACGTGTGTGTCGCTCAGCGGAGACACCGGGTTTAACGTGAGGCTGCTCTGATCTGTCAATCACACACTGAACACACACTGAACACACACTCAGTGTTTCCACAGCTTGAAGCCGGTTCTGGTCCGAATCCTGGAACCGGTTCTGGTGAACTCCTCGGAGCGGGCTGGACATCATCAGCAGTTCAGAACCAGAACCGAGCCTGGCTTCAGAGATCCAGCAGATTTCTGGACCAACCAGGACCTGGTTCCGGTCCGGTCAGGTGTTAGAAGGGGGCGGGGCTTACCTTCAGCCACGCTTCCGTCTTTCATCATGGTGCTGGCTCCATAGGTGAAATCTGGACCCGGGATGGTGAGGCCCCTGGACCGGGCCCTCCCCAGCGGAGCCTGCACACAGAGCGCAGCGCTCCTTACCACGGTTGAACTTTGACCTTTTCATCTCATAGAGTGAGCGGTTCTGCTCAGCCAGCTGGTTCTGGGGTCTAGATAAAAAACGGGTTCAGCCGTCCGTCGGACAGCGGGCTGAGGGGAACTGGACCCGGTTAGAACAGAACCATTCTCTGGTTTCAGAGAACGGCTGGCACAGAGCGACCCCATCAGTCTGCCCAGAGCTGCCGCTCATGTCTCTGCCTTCTCAAACCTCCAGTTGGTTCTGGTTCTGGGACTTCTCTCAGGACATGCAGGACATGAAACCCAGTGGGTCGACCCATCAGGCAGAACCAGTCAGATGTTTTAGCAGCTGGACTGAGACCACCAGTCCAGTTCTGATGATACCTTGGTCAGTACTGCAGTATCAGAACTGGATTCACCTGGAGATGTTCTGACCCGGTTGGGCAACCCGATTGTTCCTGGTTCCTTTAGTTCAGGTCCAACATTGAAGACCTGATAAGCCCCGCCCACTGACAGATGGGAATCCCTCAGGTGGTCATAATGTACTGCCTGATCCCTACCTTGATCAGCAGCGGGTCCCGCAGCATCGACTCTCTGAAGACGCCCAGCCGCGGTGATGCAATCATACCTGTGACGTCAGAGGCGGAAGCAGATTGTAAAGAAACCAGGTCAGGTAATGACGACACTATTATTATTAATAACATTCATGATAACGATACTCAAATGAGCCCCACGCCGGTTCTAGAAGTTCTTCAGAGAGGACCGGACCGAACCGAACCGGACCGAAATCTCTCTGCAGAACCCTGTAGAACCGGAACTCTGACCGCCGCAGGTAGAAACACCTGAAACAGCCGGAAATGGCTCCAAACTCACTGGAGTTCTTTTATTATTATTATTATTATTATTATTATTATTATTGCGTGAAAATATCAGGAGAGACTTTGGGATAATGAAATGATGCCGGAAGTCACGAAACGGAAGGAGAGCAAACAGATAAAACATTTAGTGCTGCGGAGGAGCTGAATAGTTCCTGGAGTGTAATAATTCAGATAAATCAGATTAAATAACCCTAACCCTCCTGGCAGAACATTTGCTTTTATGAATATAAAATGTAGCTATTATTAATATTAGATTAATTACATAAGATGTGTTCTTGTTAACAATGAAGAAGGTAAAAACTCCTGAGGATCAGAGGGTTATAATAAAACTCACTTGAGTTCATCGGAGCTTCGTCCCTGCGACTGCCGTCGTTACTTGGATGGTTGTCATGGTAACGGGACGCCGAACGTGTTTTTAAAAATCTTCATTACAGATTCCAAAAACAATTTGATAACACACACTTCACAATAGTAAGATGCAATTCAACAAGATGAACTGAGCAGAAAATAAATAAAAAATAAAGAAATTTGAAAACGCAAACCAAGAAAACTGACAGAACTCAATTCTTAAATCATTACAGTGAAGAAAGTCTGGCCTTCTGGCGAAACGTTTATGCGCTTATTTAAATGTAATTAATCCACCTTAACGTGGCGTCAGGAGAAAGCAGCCTTCAGAACCGACTGGACCTGGAGCGACATCTGGACACTTCCCCCTTCCAGCCTCCAGGGGGCGGCAGCTAGCTCTGCCGCATTCAGAAACTGTCGGAAAAAACAAAACTGTAATGAGATCAATTAAGAAATTAAGTGATGAAGCATCGTGTGTAGATCTGACCTTTAACCTCAGAGGAAGAGAGAACCTCACTTCCTGGCGACTCTTCTTCTGCATTCAGTTCAATTTATTTATGTTTAAGTTCTGTCGCCACCAGAACCACCAAAAACCCAGCTGGTTTCCGAACGGAGGAACAACTTCCGAGTTCCTTGAACGCAACACACCTGATACGTCAGCTTTGCGTCACATGAAAAAAGATCGTTTATTGAGACAAATGAACGATTTTAAGCTGAAACAAACAAAAAGCCCTCAAAACTCTCCATCTTCACCTGAGGACGAGAAGAATCGCGAGATGTACGGGATTCTCGGATTAATCCAGCAGGAAGTTACAAAGAGTTACCAATGGATACAGAGCAATAAAATATTAACAGGCAGATATCCATCCAGTTTCTTACACCCTAAGGGTGCTGGTGCAACACAGAGACAGACAGGACACTCATGAGAATTTAGAAAAGTTATGTGTTGGGAGGAAGCCGAAGAACCCACCATGCAAACTCCATGCAGAAAGACAGAAAGACCCCAGGCCGGGACTCGAACCCAGGACCTTTTTGTTGCAAGGCAACAGTCTGCAGCCATGTTAATACTGAAAAAGCCTATTTACAACTTATTTCTGACACGTCATCCAGAATAAAGTGGAATAACACTAAATAGTTCATTTATTTTAGCAAAGTAAACTAAGTGAACTACTTATTAATTTATAAATAGTCCTTTCTTTAAGGACTGGAATCAGTCCTTAATTGATTCCAGTCAATTAAGGACTGATTCCTTAATTGAATCAGTCCTTAATTGATTCAAGGAATCAGTCCTTAAAGAAAAGAAAGTAAAAATAACATTTTATTAATCAAATTGGGACTTGTTCATTGTTGATGAGATTCTACCTTACTAAGGTTCACTTCTAGACATAGCTATCACCATGGCAACCAGAGGAGTTTAATCAGTCTAGCTTTCATTTAACTCAGATATTGATCAACGCTTTATCGCTTCTGCTCTGCTGCAGTTCGAGGCTGTTTCGTCTCCAGAAAACAGATCAGAGTGAGACCTCTGCGCGCTCTCCCCCTCTCTGCAGCTTCAGAAGCTACGTGCAGCTGCGCTCATGTCTCCCTGGATCCAGCAACCGGTTCTGTTCAGAAACTTTCCGGATCCCTGACGGCCCAACAGAGATGTTCCGGCTGTGGCTCCAGGCGGCGGGGCTCCTGTGGCTGTGCGGCGGCTCTGCGGGCGGCTCTGGGCGGCTGTACTCGGAGGAGGACCCGCTGGTGATCCTAGGCAGCAGCAGCCTGAAGCCCACCGTCACCAACTCCTCGTCGGCCTGGCTGGTCCAGTTCTACTCCTCCTGGTGCGGACATTGCATCCAGTACTCCAGCACATGGAAGGCTCTGGCTCAGGACGTGAAAGGTACCGGTCCACACTTCCCGGTTCGGGCTCGGTCTGTTGTTCCGTCGGGAGCAGCTTCACCAGACTCCATTCAGAATTTCCTTTCATAAACTTTCCGTTAATCGTGGAAATGGCAGCAGGCGTTAAGTTGCAAACCGGACCAGATCCGAACTGAGAAGCAGGTGCGGACCAGTTCGGCATCTTTTAGTTTAAATTATTATTATTCAAATATAATTCTGTGTTTGTTCAGCTGGCTTCAAACAGCGGATGTTTTGTTTTTATTGGAGTTCAGAGCTTAAAAACTAAAGTTTTTCTTAGATAGGAACAGTTTTAGCTGAACCACGTGACCACAGTGTTGGTTAACCCGCTGCTGGTTATGGTGACCAGCAAGGAGAGAAATCGGCTTTAACCAGCTGTTAGCTAGTTCCGGTGAGCTAACAGGTGCTCACAGTTTCCGGTCTTGTGCGAAATTCTGCCCCCCTGTGTCGGGAGCGCGCACTGCAGCCGGAGAGGGTCTGATCATTTTCTGATCGATTTCTTGGTAAAACAACTCAGATAATCATGTTGAGGTTGTAACAACATGATTGTTACAATATAAAATCAGCAGCTGCTGTTTAAAAAAGAAGCTATTGTTATTGCTTTTTTAAGCTATAACAATAGCTTCTTTATTTTACATTGTAAAATAAATAAATGAGGTCAGAGGCAGACACCCCGCTGTGGGAACCGGACAATCTGCCTCCAGTCTCTGGGGAATCAGAAACCAGCTGCCCTGCTGATTTTCCTCCTCTATGAGGACCGGCTGGTTGCACACCTGGTCCTCACAACATTAGAAACACACACACACTGGTGAGACCTGCTGTCGGGGTCAGAGGTCAGCAAAGAGACCAAGCCGTCTGCTGAACTATGTGGGCCTGCTGGTTTCTCGGTGTTGTTGGGAATAAATCGTTCTGTGTTTTCCTCTCCCTCAGCTGCTTGCTTGCTCTGATATACACACTATACAAAGTTTAGGTTCAAGGAAGTGACATGCCAGGGAACGCCCTCTTTAGGGCGGAGCTGAACAGCTTCTGTTCCTTAAAACAGAAGCTGTTTTAAGGAGACGTGCTCGTGGACTAGCGCTGCATTCATGAATTCAGCTCACTGACTCTCATCAACATTACAATCCTAAACAGAGAAAGGATAAACTCCAACAGTGTGAGGAGGAACACAGAGGTTCTGGTTCTGGTCAGGAATTTAAACTCCAGAACTTTCTGGTAGAACAAAGCAGCAGTAGAGCCGGTCCGAACAGCCGGGTCATCGCTGAGGTTCTGATCCAGAATCATTGCAGGCGGTCTGTTGGACTGTGAAATGGGTCAGCGGATGGACCAGTGGGTTTTACCAGAACCCAGCTGGACTTTGTGAGGATTCAGCCGAACCAGTTTAGTATAGTTACAGTAAAGCCTGGCGGCCGCAAGTCTTCCTCTGCGCTTCAGGAAGCAGTGCAATCTGGGTACAAAGTGAAAGCTATGGGTGAGGGGAGGAAGTGGAACTGCTGTCTTTCCCCCCTTCACAGTAAGAGCAGGAATATAAAAATCAAACTATTGAAAGTTTTAAACAGTCGACAACCAAAACTTCAACAGAGACGATTAACTTTATTCAGCCGAACCTTTATAAGTTAAGTTAGGGGAAGCTAAGTGCACTAAATATTGCTAAAACGCTAAGCTAACAATTAGCTCTGCTACTAGGGAAGTGTGCCCACCCTGGATTCTTCGTCAATGTTCTGTGGCAGTACCAGAGACCCGGCTGGGTTCAGAACCTACCCGTTTCTCAGACCTTTTCTTTCATGTTTCATCAAACTCATTTATGAAGCCATTTTGAAAAAAATGTATCAGATGAAATGAATCAGTTGATTTCCGCATGTTTAACCATGAGCCTGGCCCCAGGGGGTCCGCCGGATGTAAACACCCTACATAATTCTTTGTAAACAAATAGAAATCATTCTCACTATACGCTCAACGCTCCTCTGAAAGCGCGATTACAAGTTATTCCTGTGGTTCACATAGAGCTGCGCAGCCGGAGCTAACGGGGTTTAAACTTCTACCTTGATGTAAAGTTCACCAAAGAAACATGATTCCTCACAGGGGGTTGGTTTAAGTGTCCATACAGGTCAGCCTGTGTCCAGTTTGAGTGAGAGGAGCGGGCTGAGGCGCCGTGATTGGTCCCCGTGCTGCCGGGGGCGGGGCTAATAAAGCATCATAGGCATAACTTTCTGAAGGACTGGTGTGGACATGTCCCCACCAATATTTGCACACATCTTTCCTTTATGTGCCTGCATCTATTTGCGGACAGTAACTGGACAGCAGCCTAGCACTGTGTTGAAAGCAACGGCCAGTGGACGACTGCTATTTCAAATTTCTTTGTATAACGTAAATGGCAAGTCCTCTCAGTGGATTGGACGTCACGTGTTTATGCAATTATTTCTTAAAGATCGCCAAACAAACATCAAACCTAAAAATTCAAAAAACGTGAAACTGTAACGGACTGAATGTTCTGTTTTGGTATTTTTCGTACTTTTTGTGTTGAATTTTTTATTTATTTTTTTGTATTTTTTATGTTAATTGCTTATACACCTGAATGTAATCTTTGCTCTTTCGACTCCTGGAGTCGTTGTCTGTCTGTTGCCATGGCAACGGCTTTTTGTGTGAGGTCAGGCTCACGCAAAATGGAAAAGAAAAAGATTAGAACTGGTTTTAGCTGGTCTCCTGGGTTTCTACGTTCCTGGACTAATTGCATCATTTCAGAGCAATCATCAAATAGAAAGAAATATTTCATAAAGCATAGGGGCCAAAGTTTGTTCAATTTAAGCCATGGCTCCTACAGCAGCAATTAATCAAATTATTGGCCATTATAAAAGAGAGGTCAGTCCTCTATTGCATCTTGGCAGAACTGACAGAAACTCAGTTGTTTATATATTTACATCCAGAGAGAATAAATAGTTTATACAGTGAACCCTCGTTATATCGCGGTTCATCTTTCGCATCTCGCTGCTTCACGGATTTTTTGTGCATTTTTCTTTCCCACAGTGCATTGTATTCTGCGTCCTGATTGGCTAAACAGTCCCTCCGTTTCTTCTCCACCTGTGTGTCAACAACGTTGCGGTTTAATATGAACACATACGTAAACTTGTCAAATTTAAGTTTGCAAAGATAACCGATGGTGGCATATCGGTTTATAAGAATCTTTTTTGCCCAGAAGAAAAAAGAGCGACAACAACAACCGATAACTATGTTTTTCTCTTGATAAGCAGAAAAATACTACATTTTGACAAAAAAAAATAGCTAAAAAATAAGTTAAAATGGAATAAATGAGTGTGCCTCATCTGTACAGACTAGTGGAACAATTACACACTGATTTTTAATCAATGGGGAACATGACTTGGAAGCTATTTAAGAAAACATTCTATTATTTAATGTTAAAATGATTTAAAATATTGAATATTTGTGTCCGTTGGTAAGAAGCCAAGGCATTTATTAACATTTATTTGTCAGGAGTGTTTGACAGTCCCTAAGTGAGTCTCAGCGGTTGAGAACGGCTGGCCGACATCAGCGTTCATAAATCGGATCGACCGTGAGCTAAACGCCGCCGCTCCGCGGAGCATCCAACTTGAAACTAACTTCACTGCACTGCAGCCAGAGGCGGTCCGACCGTTTCCACGGGGCTTCTGATCGATTTCTCGGTAAAACAATTAATATAATCATGTCAAGGTTGTAACTTTCAGCTGCTGTTTAAAAAAGAAGCAATGAAAAAATTGTAAAATAATAAATGAGATCTTCTTACACCGTTTTGTGAATCGGTCTTTTTCTAACTTTTGTCACTCAAGCCTGACAAATAAGTCAGTAACCAAACACGGGTTTCCAACACATTGCGTGTATTTATGATTTTTCATTGCTGATATAAGAGGATGGAAATTGCTGATAGCAAGACACAAAAAATTAAGACTGATAAATCCCGTCCTAATGTAAAATATGACTGATTACTGGATTAAGAACATTTCTAATACACCACATGCTATCACACATAACCATCTTTGAGAATTTGGAAGCAGTTGCTCTTTATTTCCCAAAGTCATGAGGGGAAGGTAGAAAGGATGAATATTTCAGCTGCCTGAAATAATCTGTTCCCCCTTCATAACCTGTTTATTCCTCTTATAAACAATAAATCTTGTATATTTTCTAACATTTCCTCTTCATTTGCCAAAGTTATGAGAAGAGAACCAAATATTTCAGCTGCTTATCAGTAATTTTTCCAGGGGTCTTAAGTACCGTATTTTCCGGACTATAAGTCGCATTTTTGAGGGAAATTTATTTGATAAAATCCAACACCAAGAACAGACATGTCATCTTGAAAGGCAATAAAAATAGAATAGAGGAAACAACAGGCTGAATAATTGTACGGTATGCTAACGCTACATGACACATGAACAGCGAACTGAGAACGTGCCTGGTATGTTAACATAACATATTGAGACTTATTCAGATAACTATAGCATAAATAACGTGCTAACAAGTTTACCAAACCATCCGTGTCCAAATCACTAAATGCAATGAAATCTTCTTCTTCTGTGTCGCTTTTAAACATCTCGGCTGACTTCTTCTACCTCTCCGAAGGTAAAATAATACAGGCCTAGAGCGCCCTCTTGCGGTTTAGTGTGAAAATAACATGTGATATGATATAATGATGTGTTAATTTCACACATAAGTCGCTCAGGAGTATAAGTCGCACCCCGGGCCAAAATATGAAAAAAACTGCGACTTATAGTCCGGAAAATACGGTACTACAACACTGAAAACGGCAGCTATTCAGTGAAAAGGACTGAAAAAATAATATTTAACAGTAAGGCTGTCAACCATAAATTATACATGAGTCAAATAAATCTCACAAAACAATAATATCAAGAAGAAAATTAAACATCGATTAAAGTCAAATGCAGGTTGATTAAAAAAAAACAATCCTAAGTTACTGAATCAAAACTTCCTGAGAGCCTGGCTGGCTGAGTAACGCTGGCTCTGATTGGCTGGCTGAGTAACGCTGGCTCTGATTGGCTGTTTCTGATCGAGCTGAGTAATTCTGCAGGGAGGAGGCAGAGGAGACCAGCTGCACAGCAGGCAGTGAAGTGAGATACATGTGATCAGCTTTGGTGATCAGCAACAAGAGACAGTGATCGGCGATCACTGATTATACACTTTGTGACAGAAATTGGCCGATTATGATCGGTGGCCGATCGATCGGCACACCTCTAGAGATATGATGTGTGAAATGATGAAGAGGAAATGAAAGCTTCAGTTCTGATTTGTTCTGATGGTTCTGATCATACCTGTCAAGTCTCTCATTTTGGCCGGGAATCTACCGTTTTTTACCCCCCTACCCGCCGTACTCCCTTAAATATCCCGGATTGTGCCGCCGCTCTCGCGTTAGTTTCTCTCCCAGGTCTTAAGGTTGTGGTATACAGTATCCTCCCTCTGATTGGTTCTGATTCTGTCTGTCAGAATGGCATGAGGCCATCTCTGTGGCCGTGTTGGACTGCGCTCAGGAGAAAAACTTTGAGGTCTGCAAAGAGTTCAGCATCAAGTTCTACCCAACATTCAAGGTAGGAGTCCAGAACTACCTCTTGCCCCCTGCTGGCCATATCCTGTAACTACCTGTTGTGTTTTTTCTGAAGTTCTTTGCAGCTCACAGCTCAGCGGCGGACAAAGGGACGATCTACAGAGGTGAGACTCATTCAGGCCTTTAATCCCTTTTGATTCTGTTTGGACCCGTTTGGACGCACTTATCAGAACTAATAAAGTAAACTAGTTGCTGTTTAATCTGTTAAATCTAAAACGGTAAATAAAGATTTCTGATGTGTGCTATGGTTGATCACACTAGCAGGAAGAAGAGCTGTTTGGAACGCTTTAGAGTCCAGCTTCACCTTAGTTTAGCATTCTAGAAAACTAATTGATTTCAGGATCATCATCACTGAGTGGCAGGAAGGGACAGGAAAATACAAGCAGACAAGCTCATGTATCATCAACCAGATCAAAGTCTGACAGTTGAATCCATGCTAGCATATCCCGGACCGGACCGGACCGGAGCATATCGCGGATCACAGTTGGACTTTCTTTCACCCAGTTTTCATTCTGATCCAATCCCAGATTTTCTCCCAGGATGTTTTTGCTCAGAGTGATGATGGTTCCAACCCGGTTAAACATCCAGAACCTTCTGGGTTTAATCAGTTTGGTTCTGTCTCCCTCTGCTGGAGGACTTCCTGGTTTCTGTCCAATCAGAGCAGGGAGACACGCCCATTCTCTTTCTCTCCCAGTAGCTTTGGTTCTGATTGGCTCAACAAAAAAGTTCTGTTGAACCTGTCCAATTGGGTCAGTGGTTCTGTGGGCTGCAGTAAAGGAGGGAATCATCATGGAAACCACTTTGTTGCTGAAGTCCGGTTGGTCGGGTTTTGTTGTCAGAACCAGTTCTGTTTTCCTCCAGGAGCGGACCGGGAGGTCCGGTCCGTCCGGCAGCTGATGGTCAACATCCTGCAGAACCACAGCAGAACGGACCGGCCCCAGAGCTGCCCCCCACTGGAGCCCTACAGGTACCAGAACCAGAACCGGACCTCTGGCCCGCTTCACTGCTAACCTCTCTCTGTGTTCAGCGCTGCTCAGTTGCTGCCCCTGCTGGGTCAAAGGTCAGATCACTACACGGCCATCGTCGTGGAGGAGGCGGGGTCATTCGTTGGCCGGGAGGTGAGGAAGAGGAGGAGGAAGAGCTGAGCTGCTTCCTGTTTCCTGGTTCAACCGGCAGGCAGGAAGGAGTTTCTTGTGGTTCTGCCTGACCTTTGAACTCTGACCTCATCCTGCATTCAGGTGATCCTGGACCTGCTACAGTTCTCAGGCGTTGAAGTGAGGAGAGCTCTGACCTCTGACCTCCCCCTGCTGGACGTCCTGAACATGGCCACCTTTCCCTCCGTCTACCTGCTGCACCCCAACGGCTCGCACGCCCCTCTGCACAGGTGAGAAAGGGAGGCTAAATTGTGGGCTGACCTTTGACCTGTTGCTGCCGGAGCTGCTCTAACCCAACAGTTAGGACAGACATGAATGTGTCTGGAGCCAGCGTGACCTCCAGCGTGACCTCCAGCTGAGGTTCCAATCCAGTTCCTGTAAAGTCTTTCTATCTGACAGATCAAAGTTTCTTTAAATCTCCGA
Organism: Brachyrhaphis roseni; assembly: GCA_903066815.1. Classification (NCBI taxonomy): domain Eukaryota; kingdom Metazoa; phylum Chordata; class Actinopteri; order Cyprinodontiformes; family Poeciliidae; genus Brachyrhaphis; species Brachyrhaphis roseni. The sequence goes on from CAEFZY010010465.1 coordinate 11,690, forward strand.
TGCTTTAGGTCATCAGGTCTTCTTGTCTTAGTGACATGATGTTTTTATTAGCTTACACAGAGAAACGTTTGAATTATGTTGTTACAAAACCTAGCTCTGACCCCCTCGGGCCTCCTGACCTCCTGACCTCTTCCCACTGCAGCGAGAAACCGCTCCGGTTCTTCTTCTCCTCTCTGCTGCGGAGCCTCCCAGGGGTGCAGCGCCGCAGCAGTTCCGAGGCGGCCCAGGCGGGGGCGCTGCGGGACGAACGGACCTCGGAGCCGTGGCGGGACTTTGACAAGTGAGGGTCCAGTCTGCGGTTCCGACCCGACGGCCCGCCGGGACCGGCTGACCGCTGCTTGTTCCCGCAGGTCCCAGGTGTACACGGCCGACCTGGAGTCGGCGCTGCACTACCTGCTGCGGGTGGAGCTGGCCGCCCACGGCACGCTGGAGGGGGCGGAGCTAAAGGTCTTCAAGGACTTTGTCACTCTGGTTGCCAAGGTAACGGCTGAAAGCAGAACCTCAATTAGACTAGAGGTCACCTGCTGGGATTGGTGCTCCGTCTCCATGACAACAGACAGACCGTCTCCAGGTTGTGTTCTGTGGACCCTTATGCTAATTGCTAATAGTGGAGCAAATTTTTAGCTTTGCGTTTTTGCTAACAAGGTAGCATACTTAGCTTCCCCTGAATTAATTTTTCCTGGTAAATTCTGAAGCGCTTTGAGTTGAATTTGATTTACTTTGAGTTGAATAAAATGTGAAGTTTTTATGAACACGCCTCACTGACACAGGGATGGTATCAACATTTGAGGAGATTGGCCTCCTTCAATGTGCGCTCCAAACTCCTGTACATGTTTTATGAGTCCATTGTGTCTATGGTTATATTCTATGCAATTGTCTGTTGGGGGTGCAATGCAGAGAAGAGAGACACACAGAGACTGAACCGCCTCATCTGCAGAGCTGGCTCTGTGGTCGGTGTGAGCCTGGAGTCTGTG